>CM061142.1:119180931-119318431 GCA_030789695.1 Scilla litardierei
AGGACTCGCGCATGGATGAAGCCACGATCGAATGTGCAGCTAGAGAATTGATTGATGCAGTTTGGTTTATCGGATCAGGAACCTATGTGGCATCTAAAGCGAATCGGCAAATGGTCATGGATTATATAACGAACAAGGTTTCTGACGCAGGTACTTTTGAGGGTGACATCCACATAAGACTCGAAGGGGACGTGATGCTCCTACAGACTGTCGAAGCTCTACCTGTTGACACAAGCTGGAGAGAGACTCGTCGAATTGAGCCACTGAACGATTCCTAGCTCATGAGTATTATTGAAAGCGTAGTGGCCGATGTATGGGCCAATGGTCCAGTGGAATTTCCAGTAGATGACCCGGTTATATAAGAACTCTCACTCTTTATCGCGAACACCTTCCACAATGCAAATACCTTGGGTGGCATCCCCATCGCTGACGGAGTCTATGTGCAATACGAAGGAGGCACCCTACGCTTCTACGATGATAACATCCCATAGACTGTGACATGTGAAGAACACACTTGTGAGGGATACACGGATCCCGGACCGTTCCAGAGCAATATTGATCAGGGAAGTCCTCCTAACTCTACACTTGATAATGAATGCATACTCTAGTACTTTACCTCTGTCGACAGGTGCGCTATGGAAAAAAATCACTATGGAAACAGATCCCGCAGACATCTGCCATGATGTACCATCGTCTCCTTGCTTATCATATAGTTCTGCCAATGAAGAGTTTCTAGCTTCTGAACCAGCCATTGAGGGCGCGTCATTCTCGCAAGCAAGCGATGATGGGAGTGCAGCGCCCCCTCAGGTAGAACTAAAACCCCTTCCTGCTAATTTGAAATATGCCTTTTTGGGAGAGAATTCCACCTACCCTATCATCATCAATGCAGCCCTCACCGAGCCACAACTAGAAAGCCTCCTGAAAATCCTTAGAGCCCATAGAAAGGTAATAGTGTATAGCATTGCTGATCTAAAAGGCATCAGTGAAACCATATGGACCCATAGGATCCACCTTGAAGATAAGGAAGCTACCTCTATTGAGCCTCAAAGGCGATTAAATCCCAACATAAAGGAGGTAGTGAAGAATGAGGTTTTGAGGCTGCTTGAGGCCGACATTATCTATCCCATTTCTGACAGTAAATGGGTTAGCCCGATGCAGGTAGTCCCCAAAAAAGGGGGCAGGACCGTTAACCTCTACCCTTTATTGAACAAATGCTTGAGCGTCTGGCCAAACACAAATACTTTTGTTACCTCGATGCGTACTTCGGGTTCTTCCAGATCCCGTTACATCGGGATGACCAAGAAAAGACAACGTTCACATGTCCATACGGCACATTCGCTTATCAAAGAATGCCGTTTGGGCTATATAATGCCCCTGCTACATTTCAAAGGTGCATGACTTCTATTTTCTCATATTTCATCGAAAACATAATGGAAGTCTTCATGGACGATTTCTCTGTTTATGGTACCAAGTTCGATGATTGTCTGGCCAATTTGTCCAAGGTTTTAGAGCGGTGTCATGACAACAACCTGACCTTAAACTGGAAAAAGTGTCATTTCATGGTGACGGAAGGGGTTGTGCTTGGCCATGTCATCACTTCTAAGGGAATCGAGCTTGATAAAGCCAAAGTCGAAGTCATCAAGAGTCTACCATCCCCCACTAACCTTAAGGGTATCCGTGGTTTTCTGGGGCATGCTGGTTTTTACCACCGCTTCATAAAGGTTTTCTCTAACATTGCTCGCCCTCTCACAGAGCTCCTTGCTAAGGACGCTCCTTTTGTGTTTACTGACGCCTGCTTGCTAGCTTTTAATAGGATGAAGGAAGCTCTCATCTCCGCTCCAATCATACAACCGCCAGATTGGAATCTACCGTTTGAGCTGATGTGCGATGCTAATGACCAAGCAGTGGGAGTCGTCCTTGGCCAAAGAAAAGAAGGAATGCTTCATGCGATATATTACGCTCGCAAGACTCTGGATGAAGCTCAAAAGAACTGCACCACTACAGAGAATGAGCTACTAGCCGTGGTATATTCTATCGAGAAGTTCAGATCATATCTCTTGGGTTCTAAGGTAATTATTCACACGGACCACGCAGCACTAAAATACCTACTGAGCAAGAAGGATGAAAAACCTCGCTTGATCCGGTGGATCCTCCTCCTCCAAGAATTTGATATAGAGATCAAGGACAAGAAAGGAGCGAAAAATGTAGTGGCAGACCACCTTTCGCAGTTAATCCAAAAGTATGGGGACAACAGTTTACCAATTGATGATTCCTTCATGGGCGAGTAGTTATTTGCGACAAACTCCTCTGAAGACCCTTGGTACACAGATATAATGAACTACTTAGTAAGCGGCATAATCCCGCAAGGGTTGGCGACCTACTCAAGGAGGAAATTCTTACATGATGCCAAGAGTTACTTTTGGGATGACACATACCTATTCAGAACATGCGCTGACGGGATCATCAGACGATGTATCCTAAAATAAGTGGTGATGTATCCCAAAAGAAGTGGAAACTTCCATCATATCATATTTCCACGATAAACCATGCAGGGGCCAAGCAGCAGCCACCAAAACCACAGCAAAAATCCTCCAAAGTGGGTTCTATTGGCCTACCATATTTAGAGATGTGAACGAATACATCAGAAAATGCGATAGGTGCCAAAGGACAAGAAACATCACGAATAAGAATGAAACATCCCTGCAGGACATCTTGGAGATAGAACTATTTGACTGTTGGGGTGTCGACTTTATGGGACCCTTTCCGTCAAGTATCGATAATAGGTACAGCTTGATAGCCGTTGACTACGTCTCGAAGTGGGTGGAGGCCATAGCCACCCCGACGAACGACATAAGGGTAGTAGCCAAATTCTTCAAGAATACAATCTTTTCCCATTTTGGAGTCCCTAGGACAATTATAAGTGATGGAGGGAGCTATTTCATCTAGAAGAAGTTCGAGACAATGCTCAAGAAATATGGAGGTCATCACAAGGTCGTCCTTGCTTATCACCCTCAAACAAGTGGCCAAGTGGAAGTGTCCAACAGGGAAGTCAAGGGCATCCTAGAGAAGACAGTGAGTGCCTCGAGGAAAGATTGGTCCCACAAGTTAAGCTCTTTGGGCATATCACACCGCATTCAAAACTCCCATCGGAACAACCCCTTACAAACTAGTATATGGAAAAGCTTGCCACCTTTCGGTAGAATTAGAACACCGAGCATACTGGGCAGTAAAGAAAATGAACTTTGACTACAAGAGTGCCGCCACGAGACGATCCTTGCACAGCAACGAGCTTAATAAAATCCGACGACACGCCTATGAGAATGCAAAGATATATAAAGAAAGGACCAAAGCTTACCATGACAAGAACATCATGATGGTTTGCCATGATGTCGGTTACCAGGTACTCCTCCACAATTCAAGATTACAACTCTTCACTGGGAAATTAAAATCAAGGTGGTTTGGCCCCTACAAGATAGTGAGTCTACATCCGGGGGTGTCATAGAACTGGAAGGGAAGAACTTCAGGTTCAAAGTAAACGGCCAGAGGATAAAACCGTACAGAGCAGGAGAGCCAATTGGGCGAGAGGAGACATGCTTCCTCGAGGAATGCCCCACTATTTGATGAAGACATGGAGAGAGTCGACTCGCGATTCAAAATGAGCGCTGATCGGGAGGCAACCCGACTTTCTACACCTAGATTATTTCTCTTTTTTTTCAATCTTCTTTTGTATTATCTTTCCAAGAAAACCAAGTAAAAAGGCTTCCTATTAAATGAAGATGCAAAATCATAAAAATCTAACAGGTTCTTCCTTTTTACAGGTTGAACATTAAGGGGAGCATGCAAATCGAAATTTTGAATGGAAGGGACCTAGAAGGAGAGCAGCTGATAGAAGAACAGGTCACAGGAGTCACAGGTGACTCGACCGAGCTGCCATTCACTCGGTCGAACATAGCTAAAAACATTCTCTACTAGCTTTATGGATTGCCATGAGTTCAGAGTAATTAAATGAGGTTGCTGTCGTGGTCTGCTTCACAGATCTCCATGAAATGGTCGTCCCACCATAGGTGAACACGAACCCAGTCTGTAACTTTTCGGTGTGGGGGTCTGACATGTAACGTGCATCTGTATAACCAATCAAGTTGAAGGATATACCTTTCTGGTAATATAATCCCAGATCAATTAACCCTTGGAGGTAGCGCAGAAGGTGCTTAGCTCAGTTCCAGTGCTGCTTTGTGGGTGCTACACTATATCTGGCTAGTAGGTTTACTACGAACGCTATATCGGGATGTGTGCAGTTTGCCAAATAGAGGAGTGCTCCAATGGCACTTAGGTAAGGTACTTCAGGACCAAGTATTTCCTCCCCCTCTTCCAGCAGACGGAAGGGGTCTTTATTTACATCCAATGATCTAACGCCATTAGTGTACTCAGCGGATGACATTTGTCCGTATGGAAATTTTTCAGCAATTTTCGTATATAAGTGGATTGATGCAATAGGATTCTACCGCTGAGGTGTTCTATCTGTAAGCCAAGATAATATTTAGTCTTGCCAAGGTATTTCATCCCAAAAGTCTTTGTAAGGCTTTTAGATATCTAAGATATCTCTTCAGGAGATCCTATAATATTTAAATCGTCTACGTAGACAGCAATTATTACAAATCATGTTCCCTTTTCTCTTATGAAGATGCAAGGGCAGACTTCATTATTGGTGAATCCTTGTTATACAAGGAATTCACTGAGTCTGTTATACCACATTCTTCTCGATTGTTTTAGACAATACAATGATCTTTGTAGCTTAACAGAATAGACGTCTCAAAGTCTATCTTTCATTTCTGTTGGTAATTTATAGCAATCAGGAAGTTTCATATAGATATCTTTATCTATATTACCGTATAAGTATGCAGTCACAACGTCCATGAGCTGCATATCTAGGCCTTTAGTTGCTGTTAAGCTTGTTATGAATCAGAAAGTGATCGCATCCATAACCGGGGAATATGTCCCTTCATAATCTATTCCCGGCCGTTGGGAAAAACCTTGTGCTTCAAGGCATGCTTTGTAGCGTATGATCTGATTATTCTCATTTCTATTTCTTACGAATACCCATTAATATCCCACATGTTTTACACCTTTTGTCGTTGGAACTACTGGTCCAAATACTTTGTGTTTTAAGAGTGACTCCAGCTCTACTCCTATTGCCTCGTTCTATTTTGGCCCATCCTCTCTGTGTTTACATTCTGCTAGAGACTGTGGATCGATATCATCGTCGTATTCAGAGATGTGAATGGCAATATCGAACGCAAAGTCGTCATCGATGACAGTGCTTTTTCTGTCCAATACCTCCCCAATACATATATAATTCAATGATATTTCTCCTATGTTTTCCTCTTCTGGGGAATGGAGGAGGGGAGAGGTATTTGGGCTGAGCTCATTATCCTGTGGTGAAATCGTTATATTTTCTTCATGAGTTTTTCTCTTTCGTGGAAACTTATCCTTAGAGCCTGGAGCTTGTCCTCTCTTTTGTTAAGGTACGGTCGCTTATGTTGGAGGTGGATTGCATCCATCTTTGGGTATGTCAATCCTAACTGGCGTGTTTACAACATGGACGTGTGATTTGACAATCTTCTGGTTGTCAGTGAATTTATCCGGTAGTATGTGAACTATGTTCTGTATTTGGAGGATCTTCAGGATCTCATCCTCACATTGGTTCGTACGTGGATCAAAGTGGGACAAAGTCTTGGAGTCCCATGAAGTGGTCTCTGAAGCTTCAAGCTTATTAGAATTTAAGCCTAATTTGGGAAAAGTATTTTCGTCAAACTCACAGTCTTTAAGACGTGCCTTAAAAGTGTTCGCCGTTAGGGGTTCCAGTTATCTAATGATCGAAGGTGAGTCAAACCCTATATAGATACATAGACGACGTTGAGGACCCATCTTTGTCCTCTGTAGTAGTGCAATGGGGATATAGAGTGCGCTTCCAAATATCCTCAAGTGAGATATATTTGATGGAGTTCCATATGCAAGTTGCATTAGAGAATATATTTGACTTATAGATGATCTTATCCTTATTAGTGATGCAGCATGCAAAATTGTATATCCCCTTGCAGTCATATGCAACTGAGATTGCATTAGCAATGGACGAGCGATCCATTGTAGTCTCTTTATAAGAGATTCAGCTAACCTGTTCTGGGGGTGAACATGAGCTACTTGATGTTCAACTTCAATGCCATTGCTTGGCAGTACTCTTGAAAGACTTGTGATGTAAATTCTCCAGCATTATCCAGATGCATTTTCTTAATCTGGTTGCCTGGGAAATATACCAGCAACTTAATGATTTGTGCCAATAGCTTTGTAAAAGCTAAGTTGCGGGTGGACAGTAGGCACACATATGACCATTTAGAAGATACGTCTATTAGTACCTTAAAGTATAAATGGGTCATTTGTGGGGTGAATAGGCCCACAAGTGTCTCCATGTATTCTTTCTAGGAAGCTAGGAGACTCTAAGTCCACTTTGAGTAGGGATGGTCTCGTAATCAGTTTTCCTTTGTAACAAGGAGGACAAGGAAAATCACCCTTTTGAAGCATCTTCATATCTTCAAATTGTGTTCATGAGAATGGGATATGATGTGGTGCATCATTACTGATTCGGGGTGTCCGAGTCTGTTATGCCAAAGTAAGAACTATAATTGATTTGTGCACTTCTGGTGCTCAGTTAGATTAGCTTCCATTGCTCGAATTTTTGTATGGTAGAGACCCGATGGGAGTCCCTCGAAACGATCAACGATGGTGTTAGCACCGTCTTTTACAGTCGTTAAATACAAGTATTCATTATTATTTATGTCCATCGTTTCTAGGTAGTATCCGTTAAGGCAGATGTCCTTGAAACTTACTAAGTTTCTATTCGAGCATGGAGAGAATAGAGCATCTTTTATTGAAATTTGTGTATTATTTGGGAGCAAAATATTTGCTTCCCCTGATCCTTCTATTATACTTGATGGTCCAGAAATAGTATTTACGGTACCATCGTAATTATTAATGCTTTGGAAAAAGCTATTGTCGCGAAGGATCGTGTGCGTAGAAGCACTATCCACTAGGCATTTATTATCCATCTATATCAAGAAAAATTAATAACATAATAAGGCACAATAAACTAATTTTTCCATGTCATATTCTGGAAATAACAACGTGCTAGCAAAAAGCAAACATATAGGAAAAGAAATTGTTTTCGACTACATTCAATTGGCTAAAAGAGATAAAATGGAGTATCAGTCTAGGAGGTCATCGCTCGAGAAATACTCGATAGTGAACCGAGGTGGAGTCATGTCATTATTTTCCACAGGTTTGTTTCAGCATTAAGCTTCTGACTAGCTTGGTACAAATCCTGGAGGTGGCGTGAAGTACGATAATTTCTGAACTAGTGTCCAGTAATGCCACATCTGTGGCATTTGTCTTCCCAGTCTTTCTTAGGGACATGTGTCTGGCCGGTGTTCTTCTTCTTCCACGCAGCTTTCTTTTTCCCCTCATTGTTGTTCTGTTGTGGGGGACCTTTGGCCTGCTTCTTCATTGATTTTCCCTTCGGGGGTTTGCCTTTGTGTTTGTTCTTCTTCTTCTGGGAAGAAACATATGTGCCTCAGGCACAGGAGCAGTGCCAGCAGTGCAGGTTATGGGTAGCTAGCAGATGGTATCTGTTCTGTTCTGCCATCAGAAGGCATGATAGAAGCTCTGAGTATTTTGTAAATTTTTGTTCACGATACTGTTGCATGAGGATGACTCTCATGGAAGGATGTATAAGTTTTCTCCAATATGCGTTCCTCCGTGACTTTTCACCACACAACTTTGGGCATGAGGTAATATTGAATAATACCGAGTTGTACTCGGCTATGGAATTACAGTCCTATAGTCGGAGGTTCTCACATTCATAGTGTGCTCGAGGGAGGATAACATCCTTTTGATGTTTGTATCGCTCCTCAAGTGAGGAAAATAACTCGTACGAGTCTTCCACTGTTAGATATTTGGCCTTCGGGTCCGATCAATGTGGCGTCTGATGTAGATAACGGCTTTCCCCTTATCTATATCAGACACCTTATCTCCAACATCGATGGCTTGACACATGCCCTGTGAGCGTAGATGGAATTTAATATCCAGTTGCCAGCTCAGGTCATTCTTGCCAGTGGCGTCCGAAACATCGAAGTCGACGCTCGCTATCTTTGCCATTTTATCTAAGCATGTAAATTAGCAACAATTAAATTTGTGAAAAATAATCATGCAGTTTAGACATAGATACTTATTGCGTGGATCGGCTAGTCACCATTTACAAATTACAAACCAAAGTCCATATACAGTCCCATTAAAAGAAAAAGAAAAGTACAACTAGGGAACCCATATAGTGCCATATCTTTTGGAAGTTGACCTTCTTCTCCATGTGACATACGCCAGCCTTGGATGTTTACAAATTAATCCTCGCTATAATTTCTGTCAAAAAAGGAAAAATAATGCGAGGAAAATAAAATGGCGACAAATAGCCAATCCAAATACACAACGAAGTATAAAATACGCATCACAGAACATAGAATATGCAGCAGGCATATAATATCATCACAGGAATGTAGTTAAGCGACAGACATTTAAAGAAAAAACCATAAAGATTTAGCATACTTCAGGCATTTACATGAGTTCATCGTAGATATATAATTATGCTACATGCATTAAAAATATATCATGAAGATGTAACATGCGCTAGGCATTTTAAAAAGTAATTCGTATTGAAGGCATATATGGACCAGTAATAAAAGGTGAAAATTGGATTAAAAATTTTATACTGTGCCCCGAAAAATTCTCGGCATTTAGATTTGTCTCAAAACGCTAATTAGGTTTTGTTATGTTTTTTGTGTATTGTCGGTCGTCAGGGCCGCAAAAAATTTTTTTGCCTGCGTGCGCGTCTGTGTCCTGTGGAGTCATAGATATTACCGTTTTAGGGTTTTGCCCTTTGGGGCCATTTTCCACGAAAAACGTGGTGAGGGGGGTGTTGCTGGCCCACCCATTGAACACCGGGGGGCTAATAACCCTGGATCGCCATGGCGCGGGGGCTTCCACCACCACCGCCCCCCCAGTTTCTTTGTTGTGGGGGGGGGTTGTCGTCCCCCCTTGTGTCGCTGTTGGGGGGTGCCGCCGCCCCCCGTTACATCGCCATAGGGGGCTACCCCCCCTTTACATTGACGTGGGTGGGGGCTGTCGCCCCCCCGATACATCGACGTGGGGGGGGGGGAGCTGGAGCCCCCCCGATTGCTGTTGGGGGGGCTGCCGTCCCCACCTTTATCGCCGTTAGGAGGGGGAGGGGAGGGGGAGCTGTCCCCTGCATTTGATAGGGCGAAGGGGGGTTCAACCCCTTATTTTTGCGGTTGTTTATGGCGACGAGTGGCAAGGGGTTCGTCCCCCTTAGGGTTTGCAACGGTGGATATTTCAACGGCGGGTAGCAGAAAAAACACAGATCTAACAAAAGATCACCTTTTTCAAATAAAAAAACTAATTTTTGTAGTAAAAATTTAATTTTTATTGCTGAAATCAATGTTTTCATCATAAAAATTTGATTTTTATTGTTTAAACATTGATTTTGGTCCAGAGATAAGCAGATCTAAACATATTCTGCGAAAAAATAGGTTTTGATCGAGATTATGTATGATTACTCTAGATCCGTCCTCCAGATCTAGCGACATTTGACGTAGCCTACGCATGGAAGATGACGTCCGCGCATGGTGGATATACATCCTTCTCGTCACCTTCGCAAGATCGGATCTTCGGAAATTTTCAGAGAATCATGCTGATAATATGTTGTGAAGGTGGTGGCTATGGAACCTGTAGCCATATATCTATAGGAAAAATTTACATAATGGGTCGATACCCTGGCCCTACGCGGGCTTCACATTTACCTACAAAAGTCCATTCATAACATTTAAATATATTAAAATGTTTTAATATATTATATAAAAGTTTTGAATGATTTCAAAGTGTTTTGATAAAGAAAAATGCATGTAACACAAAATAGCCGACTATCCACACCCTGATAGCCAACTATCTGTGAGTGGATTTTGAACTAAAATTTTGAGCCTTGTAATAGCTGACCATCCATTTAAGATATCTAACTATCGCTATGAGATAGTCGACTACCTCTTTAGGATAGCCGACTATCTGGGTCAAACGACTAATTTATTTGAAAAACGCGATATATGCCATTTAGTTGTTTTTAGCCAATGGGAGAGATTTTATGAACTTGTTTCAAAAATTTTTAATCCTCTATATATATCAAAGAGTTTAGAATTATTATATAACTTTTAAGATCAATGTTTGAGTAATTTTCAAGCAATTTTTCAAAAGCTCTCTCATTCTAAAGCTCTCTTCTTTTGGCCATTGTTTTAATTTCTGTTTTTAACTCTTGTGAATCTCTTGATCAATTTTTCTAGCATTACAGCTTGTTTTAATCTTTATGTTGAAGTTAATTCTTTAATAAATTTAAATCAAGTTTCTTCTTAATCTCATATTCTTTACTTATACAATTTTGAGATCAAAGTTTTGATTTTCCCTTATAGCCACATAAAAACACAAAATCTCCATTATTTGGCTATAGGATCAAAGGGTGTAACAATCAATCATCGACAAAGGTTTGTAAGCCTCGAGAAAGGTGTCTGGTATGTCGCCTGATAAGGTGTTAAGTTGTATTCCCTTGTGAAAGGGGTTTTTGGTATATCAGATTGAAATCCTAGTTTCAGTGTAATTAGGTGTGTAGGAAACCCTATCGAGTGACGCTAGGTAATTGTAATTGCAGTTTGAAATAGTGAATTAAAGCCTGAGAGAGATCAGAGACTGGACGTACCC
The DNA here is from genome assembly GCA_030789695.1 of Scilla litardierei. Classification (NCBI taxonomy): domain Eukaryota; kingdom Viridiplantae; phylum Streptophyta; class Magnoliopsida; order Asparagales; family Asparagaceae; genus Scilla; species Scilla litardierei. Next base: position 119,191,792 of record CM061142.1, read on the forward strand.
AGGTAGTGGAGAACCATGATAAAATTCTTGTGTCTGCATTTTGATTGTGTTCTTATTGTTTATCATTATTACTTGCTTGTGATTTTTATTTCTGCTGTGCACAACCTTATATAATTGCCAGAGATTATTTCGTGCTGATTAAGTACCAAGAGTAGTAACTCTTTTTGGAGACTTATGCAACTTATTATAACGATTACAATTTGCGAAAAGGTTTTATCTTTATATACAACACTATTCAACCCCCTTCTAGTATTGTCTGCCATACACAAGAACCTACGGAATAAAAATCCAAACTATGTACAAGAGAACAGCAATAGAAAAGTCTTCATGATCTCCAAGAGTAGCCACCTAATACAGAATAAAATAACCTAATAAAAATTCGTCCTAAAACTAAGTACAAGATTTTATTTTATATCCCCCTCTAAAACCCTAGGCGATATCTGGTTGAGAACTGCAGAATTTAACCGCACAACCGTGTCGCAAAGTCACACGGCCGTGTTGGCACTGTGGAGGAATTGGCCTTGTCTTTAGTCAGGGTTGCATGGCCATGCAGACTAGTACACGGCCATGTCGAATCCTGCAATAGAACTCTCCAATTTACTCTTTGGATAGCATGGCCATGCTGATTGCTGCACGGCTGTGCCGCTTTGGCTCAAATTAGGCTGGAGAGCTGATACGCTTGCACGGTCGTGCATGTCATCGCACGGTCGTGCTTGTCATCGCATGGCTATGTTGTCCTGCTTTCAGCCCAAAATATCTTCCTCTCTTCTCCCAGCTCTGCCGCTTCTTCTCCTTCTCTTCTCCCATTATTTCATCGTATCGTTTGGCACGTTTTACCCCTGAAAAAACACTCTCCAAGAGTGAAATGAATTGAAATGAACTGAAATGAACGAAAACTGTATGGAAAATGAGAATAAGACATGAAAAATCTATCGACGAGATGATGTAAAACTATGCAAAATAAACACTTCAAAATTGTCATGGGATCTTTCTTTTAAAATCCTATTTGTTTAGGGATAAGATTAAATCTAATTAGAAATATAGTTGAATTTCTTGGATCCTAAGCACTAATTGGAGTCCACTCCTCCTCTCTAAATCATCCAACAATTCAAAAATTCAAGAGATCTAAGATCCTAGCATCTTTAGATCTTGAGAGAGAAATATAATTTTAAAGCTTTGGCTAAAAGATAGAATTCTTTTCTTAGGAAATAGAATTTTTTTTCCTTCTCTTTCTCTCAAGTTCTAGCAATGCTTGGGACCAAGTTCATGCTCGTGGAGGGTTTGTGAATTGTGAGGTGCACCATCATTAAGTAAATCTTCTATCATGTCTGGTTGGTGTGATGATCGGAGGTTTTCACCGAAAGATTTTTGGATTAGCAGATATCACGAAAGTATATCTGTGCAAAGATATGGACTTTTCTTTCTACCATTAACATTAATTTTTTCTGTGGCGTATCTTGGGTTTTTTTGCTAGAATTAGAAATTTTTTATTTTTTCCATACTTCCACCTTTTCTAATTCGATCCGAAACACTAGAAATATTTTCTTACACTTTCATGCTTCTCTAAGCACTTCCATCTATTAGAGAGCCTAGTGCAACCAAAATATTTCAACGCAACGCATGCATGCTTTAGCTTGAACCCCTACTGCATCATTTAAGAAGACTATTCTGCATTTATCCACAAACTTACGTGGCTTTGTCCATTAAGCTTAGGTTAGCCTCTTGATCGCAATTGTTTGTTCGCCTCCTTATAAGGCTCTTACTCTTTATCCATTAGCATCTCTTCATTGGAACTTCCATCATTGTGGTTTCTTATGTCTTCTTCATATTTCATATCTTCTTACGCTAGTCATTTATGATCCTCCTACCTATTGTTGTCTTCCTTGACATCACTTCTTATTAGGAGTCCAGTCGCCCTTGCCAGGATCTCTATAATCTGTGACATAATGTCTACCTACTTTGTGATAGCATGGAAATCCTTCTTTATCGCAGACTCCTCACTTGGAGATTTGTTACCAAAAATCAATCGATGTTCAAGTTAGATCCTCAACTTGATGACCAAAATAAGTATATTCCAAAACTTAAAAGTAGCGCACATCCTAATCCTAGCCAAAGAGATCAACCTCCTCTTTAATTGTATTTACTTATTCTATTTCATATTGAACACTTCTTTTTTAGGTCGATTTGTGCAATCTTTGATGGGAAAATACTGCTTTGTCCTGCATTAGCTTGCAACTTCTTTTCTTGGGCCACAACCCCTAATGTGTATTTGGTATAAGCCTTCAACCCAAATCCAAACTATCCACCGTGGGCCGAGGCCCATCAAAATAGGCCATAGCCTCCAATATAGTTCTTGCATGGATTTCTACCCTTTTGGGCTCATCCAAATATGTACGCATAACAATTTCCACCCCACTCCCCCCATTTCACATAATCAAACAAACACAAGAAAATGGGGTTAATTACAATAAAATACATTAATGTTTCCATTCATCTTATTTAAAATTCCTAACGTTTCAAAACTTTCGACTTACCATCCAACATGCCATTTCTTTTAAAAAAATATCTTATGATTAAGTTACCCCTTGTTTTTGCTCCTCATTGATGAGATGGAAATTTGATAAGAAGAAAATAGAAAAAGTGGAAAATTTAGAAATATTATAAGTCTATATCCTTCCATTTGCTCTTCCTTTTTTCAATAACAGCTCAGGCTGATAAATTCTTAAAAGGCAGTGCGTGTTTGTTTTTCTCACTTTAGGCCTTCATTAAGAGTGTGCAAAGTAGTGGAATGAGTCAATTCATTGTCTATTATGGTGTTCTTCTTTAAAGGCAGTGATGAGTTTTTTCACTTTAGGCATTCATTAAGAGTGTGCAAAGTAATGGAATGAGTCAATTCATTGCATATTGTGTTGTTTTTGTTTTAAATGGTAAAAGTTATGATTTTTAAGACAATTTGGTTTCTTATTTTGTTGATTGGTCAAAAAATCAAATGGGCATCTGGCCCTCATGCTTAATTTTTGAAAATTATGAAATATGTTTCATTTTTTGATGTTGAAACTTGCAAATTAGGCCAAACTCATATCTACCGCTCGCTATGACAAGACATGTTCAAACTTTTTTAAATTGTATTTTAAGTATTTGATAAAATATTTTACTATTTTTAATTAAGTTCACATTTATGAATGCTAATCATTTTTTGTGGATTTTTTATTACTATGTAATGTTTGTATTTTTGATGTGATTTTTTCCAATTTGAAAGCACAAAAGAATGAGAAATAATTTTAACAAATGATGGGTCCTAAAGAGGAAGTGTTGATGTAGAAAATGTAAAGACAGGAACGAAGTTACCAAATTCGTTGGGTTGTGGCTCATATTAGGTCGCTCTCTTTAAGACGTTTCGCGGCTCTGCCCAAGATCGTACAAGCAGTGTACGGCATCAACGTCCCCAGGATAAAACAGCCCTAAATTCTCCTCTGTCAAGGATCTCCTCTGCACTGGAAGAAGACTCGCAAGAACGAACACCATAAAAGAACTACTGCTCGGAAATCGGCCAAAGAATTTTCAAAAAACAAAGAAGAAGAGAGAAGAGGAAATTGGTTTTCATTTTTTTGTCCATCCAAAATGAAAAAAACACTATCTTATTTTATATCGAAAATAATAATAGAAATAATTCGGTTGTAACCGAAAGAATAATGGGGGGATTAAAACTTAATAGTTAATGAACTTGGAATAATGAACGTTAATGAACGTGGAATAATGAGCATTAATGAGAGTAATGGACATAGATGAGGGAGTAAAACCATGAGTCAATAACGATGCTATGAACATTTCAAAATCAGTTTAAAATTCAATTTTTGAATAATAACTAGTCATAACCCGTGCCTATAGGGCACGGTTCATTTAAGATATTTCCGATCAAAAGCTAAAAGTTGTGTCTCAAAAGGATGATGAGAACCAAAATTTGTGAACCAAAAGAAGACATTTAAAGAACACAAAATTTGTGTACCAAAATCTTTCAATTGTGTCAATGCTTCGAATCCCCTTTATCTCTGCGCAGTGAATTGCGTCAAAAAGACAGCAGATTCGAATAAATGCAAGGTTGTAGCAGAATATTTGTGTCAAAAAGACTTGTAAAACAGATTCCAATTGGTTGCAACGGCGGAATCTTTCATCACTCCAAATATCATTGCAAATTAAAAGGTTGCAGTAGAAACTTTCAATTGGAAGCGTTGATTCAAAAGAATATAAGAACGCCACGACGATAGCCGTATCGACCCTGCCGGCTGCCCCGTACATAGGCCAGTACGCCTCCGTCAGCTCCGACCGTGGCCTCGGACAGGCGGTGATGTTGGCAAACCAGTCGATGTTGAGGCAGTCGGGCTTCTCGAACCTGTTCAGGCCAAGGAGGAGGAGGACGAACCCAAAGGCGAGGAGGTGGAGGACGAAGACGTAGAGCCAGAACACATTGTAACGACCTGTTTCCATAGTACATATTTCATACATATTTTTATTAATATGATTGATTTGTTGAAAATTTACTTTATGATTTGAATTATTTATTTCCATAACTTGTATTACTTTTTAAAAATCAAAACAATTCTAATTAGCTATTTCTTTTCAAACCAATCCATTATAATCTTATGAGTATATATTTATATATTTGAATTTTTGGATTCAAATTTGAATTCACTTACCATATAAGCTCGAGGGGACTTTTTACCATACCTTAATGACAATAAATCCTTACCTTTATAATTGCATTTACATTTTTGTTCCTTCCTTTTCTTCTTAGCATCAACACCTACCAAAAAAACAAGGCAAATGAAAACATTAAAATTATTAAAACCCTAACAACCCACGTCCACATTTATTTCCATATATTTCTCTAACCCACACACAACCCCTCTTCCCTACAAAACTAAACGAAGACAAGGGAACCTAAACCCTAATCCTCACAGACCCCGCCGCCAACCTCCTCTCCCCTCAAACCAAACCATGCCTCTCTCACGAAACCCGCGCACTTCTCCTCCTTTCCTCCCTTCCACGTTGACAACTTGCATCTCGCAGCCACCACCCCCTTCTCCCTCTCCCTTCGACTTCACCTTCGGCGACAACCTCCAGCAAGCCCCCTCCAGCCCTCACCGGTGACACCATAGCCCCTCAACCAACACCTCCTTAGAACCACCTCCGCATGTAGACCCCCGAACCACAACCCGTCACCAAACTCACGCAACCCCCAGCCTCCTCACCACCAAACTCGAACTGCCCAAGATCCCGTCCACCAACGGCTCCCTCTCCCAGATCTCCTCTCCTCAACCGCCTCCCCTCATGCCGAAGCCACCCTCGCCGTCTCGTACCCCACGTTACCGGACCCCAGTGCCGGACCTCCACCACTGCAACTATTGCCTTCGCCATCACCCCACATGCAGTAACGAGAACAACGGCAACCCTAACGAAACTGTGAGTCATTAAATGTGTTAACAAGTTATATAAGTTATTACATTATGTATTGTTGTGTTACTATATATATACATTATTATATAAACATTGAGTTTATATTACATATGTCAGTTTTATATATAACAGTAATGTATATTACGGTTATATATAAATATTTATATAAGTAGTAGTTTATTTTAAATAAACAGTTATATTATATGTTATTTTATATTATGTTATATGGTATATGTTATGTTATAAATATAAGTTATGTATATACATTATAATGTATTATTATGCTATGTAATTTGGTTAATAATTCTTTATCTTGATGATGCAGAAATATTCTTGCCTTCCATACTATCACGTGGACCCTAAAATCACTCCCAACAGGCAAGTGTGCATTTTTACATATTTTAGTTATCGTTGCATTTAATTGTTCAAACTGAGAAACACTCATATTGCTGTTGTATTATGTTTTTGTACACTCAAGCGAACTCATATATTAACATTCCAAGTCTTGTAATAATTCGAAATGCAAAACCTTGCTGGACACATGAATAACTTAATAATCATAGAACGTGATGTCCGGTTTGGCTAAATCATATATCTTGCATGCCAGGTTTGGCTATCTTGTGGGCCGATTTGGTTAGTCTGGCTCGTGTTCCAGTATTATTGATTATGATGGTCGGTTTGGCTGATTCTGGCTCGTGGTCCAAAAAAGTACACGTGGGTGGGGTTGGGTTCGCTGGCACTAGTAGGAAGTAAATGGCTCACGTTCGAGGACACGAGAGGGTAGATTCACTTGCTATCTACCTAACGATGTGGACTTTAGTCACTAGTTAGAGACACTCAAGAATAGCTTGAAAACTGCCATCTTAAAATATATGACATGTAAAATGGTTACTGCTTTTACTTATATTAGACCTGCCATGCTAATATGCTGCTTAGAAATCATAACTGCTCAATTTTTAGTAATGTTTTAACTGCCATGCAAACTATTTCGAAAACATTGCCAATGGTCTCTCTCACTTTTTGCTTGCAAAGGACCCTTGCTGACATACATTTCTATGTTGTTTGAAATGTATGTCAGGTCACGAGACATGTTACTTAGGGGACGAGCTGACTGAGGAGACTGACACACTGAACCAGGAGTACGCTGATCTAGATGTTTTCCCTGTTGGGGACTAGTTACTGAACACACTATCTGCTGCTACTTACAATTTCGTTTCTTGCACTTTTGTAAGGTGCGTACCCGCTTGTAGAACTCTATTGTTATTGGTCATGCATGGGGCCTTATAACTTTCGTGTACTCTTGTCTGGATGTTGGCTTTGAATTTAAAGTTATTTCTGTTGCTACTGAATGCTTGCAAGTTCCTGCGATTGGTTGTATTCATAGATGCTTATTGGGTTTGAGCTTCACCGCTTCAGCCCATGCGGACCAGCTCGCGTCCTTGCTCCCAATTATAATGGAAAGTGGGGCGTGACAAGTTTTTGTAGTGGTCCATGCAGGTCGTGCAATATGCAAAACTTCATAACAATAGAAATACTATCATTAGCCAAAACGTGTAGATTTATCTCGTACACAAAATTTACCCGAGTTTCTTGGCTTAGCATGGCAGGGAGACCCAACACCAGGATTGTAGGAAGATTTAGTTTGGCACCCATGCTTGTTAGTTAGACAAACTTACTAAGCTTTAGTTATTATCATCTTAGGTGTCATCTTAGTGGCTTCCCACCTAGCCCTGACCTTATTTGATTCAGGAGCCTCATTGTGTATCTTATCCTGGAAGTTCTCGGCATGGATTGGTTAGGAACCTTTTATGATACTATCGACTGTCACAAGAAAAAAGTAGTATTTGAGATCCCCGATCATCTGGTGTTCCAATTCATCAGTGGAAGTCGTTCGCTCGGATCTACCAAATTTCGGACCCAGCCGAACGAAGTAATCGTCGCATCTATGCAAGTAGAACCTGAGAAGCCTGCAGTGGTTCCAGACTTCGAAATGTATTTATGGAAAATGCCGCCTGACCGAGCTCTGGAATTCAGTATCAACCTTATGCCGAATACTCAATCGATCTCAAAGGCGCCATACCGATGGCTCTTGTAAAACTTGAAGAGCTACAGAAGCAATTAGATGACCTGCTACAGAAAGGATTCATCCATCTCAGTGTATTTCCCAGGGGTGCACCTGTTCTGTTAGTCAAGAAGAAGGACGGAATCGAGAAGAATCTGCGTGGATTATCGGGATCTGAACAAAGTCACTGTGAAGAATAAGTACATGTTACCTCGCATCGATGACATCTTTGATCAACTCGGTAGATCACGAGTTTACTCGAAGTTGGATCTCAGGAGTAGATACCATCAGGTGAAGGTTGAGAATGAATACGTCCACAAGACGGCTTTCTGGACCAAGTATGGACACTACGAGTTCGTTGTCATGCTGTACGGTGTGACCAATGCCCCTGTAGTATTCATGAATCTCATGAAACTCATATTCTACGAGTTCTGGATAAATTCTTCATGATATTCATTGATGATATATTAGCCTATTCAAAGAGCTATGAGGAGTATGCAGAGCATCTACACATGCTACCAGAGACTGCCTGCACCGCACTAATAAGCCATCGACTGCTGAACCTTCTGGATCTACTCAGTATGGACCACCTCTGGCTCCATAACAGAAGGATTTTGAGCAAGTGAGGCAGAACCAGCCGAGGCGTCTGACATTTGCCATGACAACCGCAGAGGCTGAGACTAATGAGCAAGTGATTTCAGGTAATCCCTAGCCTTCCTTTATAATACTTATGGTATTGGTATAGTGGATCTGTTTGTATTAATTGTGATGTTCGTAGTGTATATATATATGTATATGTTGTGTGTGGATCAATGTGTGTGGATCTCTGTGTCCCACTCATGTATGAGTGTGCAAGCCCTTTGGTATATTAGTATATTATGGTTGTCTATTGTGTTGTATATGCATATGTGGTGATATACGTGATATATATATAGTTGCATGCAGGGTAGTAAGTGTTATATTTATACAAATGTATGGATAGCTATATCACTATATAGATATCTGTGTGTATTAGAATTGGTGTTTGACTATCTACTAGGGGTGCATGTATTTTGGATGTACTTGTCAATGTTTGAAATTGTATGCTAGTAAGGTTATGTGCATGTTGGGTGTAATGTACATGATAATATGAATGCTTATAGTTGGGTATACATATCTATTATATGACCTACATAGTAGTGTATATGAGCGAGTGCTCATGACTGGTTAGGTATGTGCTTAGTTATGTGTATCTATACTTATATTATAGTATGACTATGCATGTCTTACGTATAGTATTAGGGTTATAATATTGTATTGTATTACTTGCCGCTACAGGATGATATATGTGCATGTGTTTAGATGTATACCGGAAGGTATCCATGATTGTATGTTTGTAACTATGTATAGATGTGTATACGTAGTAATATCTAGCTTTATGTAAATTACCATGGTTGTGTGTACTTGTGTGTACATATTGTATGTATGTCTATGTCTTGTGTAGATACAAGATAGGTGTGTAATAGTGTAAGTAAGGATATATGTGTAAGATGTATACATGCACAAGTATTTGAATGTGTCTCACTTAATGATATATGCGTAAGTATATACATATGAGTGTATATTGCTTTTATTATTATGTATGTATGTATGTCTGGAGTACAGTGATCTTAGTGTCTAAGTCTGCGCATCCCTAAGTTGGCCATATTCAAGGAAGTCTGAGTACGGACTTAATTTTAATGTGGATGATTGTAGTGGCCTAGTGCCATATACGTAGGACATGTCTATTTTTTTGTATTATGTAGTGTATTGTGTGCATATACACGTATAATGATTTTATTATGTGGTGTATAGAGTATTATGTAGTAAGTAAAGTGATTGTACTATTGGTATGTTATTTGACTGAATATGGTTGCACTTATGTATTAGTATTGAGTAGTATATAATATATATAATTATGGATTATGATTGTATACATATGGTTGTGTATTATGTATTAGTGATAACGTGGGTGTGCAAGGTAATGGCACACTTGCAGTTAGTAAGTTGATGTGTGACTATAGTAAGGTAATTGTATTTACCTTAAGTATGATATTAGTTTAAATGTATTGTATGATAACAATGTATTAATAGTGTTGTGTACTAGTTGTGGTATATTAGTATTAATATTGATGTGTAATTAGGGGTGTATGTATGGGTGATACTATTATTATTAGCATGGTTATTAATTAGCGTTATTAGCAGTATTATTATTAGTATTGATATTAGTATTAGTAATATTAAACGGGTGTATATGCGCGATGGCATAATTGTTACTTATGAGTGGTGTGTGAGCATAGTAGAGAGTGTGGTGCGTGTATATTGGAAGAGAAAATGCACGAGTAATATCCTCATTTATTCTCCGCATCTTAGTTGATAGAAATTCCGAGGACGTAATTTTTTTCTTAAGGTGGGTAGGATGTAACAGCCTATTTCCATAGGACGTATTTCGTACGTATTTTTATTAATATGATTGATTTGTAGAAAATTTACTTTATAATTTTAATTATTTATTTCAATAGCTCGTATTACTTTATAATTTTACTTTTTTACAATCAAAACAATTCTAATTAGCTATTTCTTTTAAAACCAATCCATTATAATCTTATGAATTTATATTTATAAATTTGAATTTTTGATGAATTCACTTACCATATAAGCTTGAGGGAACTTTTTACCATACCTTAATGACAGTAAATCCTTACCTTTATAATTGCAATGACATTTCAGTTCCTTCCTTTTCTTCTTAGCATCAACGCCTACCAAAAACAAACGAGGCAAATGAAAACATTAAAATTATTAAAACCCTAACAACCCACGTCCACATTTCTTTCCATATATTTCTCTAACCCACACACAAACCCTCTTCTCAACAAAACCAAACAAAGACAAGGGAACCCAAACCCTAATCCTCATAGACCTAGTCGCCAACCTCCTCTCCCCTCAAACCAAACCCTACCACTATCACGAAATCCATGCCCTTCTCCTCCCTTCCTCCCCTCCACGTTGACCGCCCGCATCTCGCAATCGCCACCCCCTTCTCCTTCTCCCTCCGACTTCACCTCCGGTGACAACCACCAACAAGCCCCTTCCTGCCCTCACGGGCGACACCATAGCCCCTCAACCAACACCTCATCCGAACCACCTCTGCCTACAGACCCCCCCGAACCATAACCCGCAACCATACTCCTGCAACCCCCAGCCTCCTTGCCGCCAAACTCGAACTGCCCAAGATCCCGTCCACCAACAGCCCCCTCTCCCAGATCTCCTCTCCTCTACCGCCTCCCCTCGTGTCGAGGCAACCCTCGCCATCTCGCACCTCGATCGCCAGACCCCCATCGCCAGACCTCCGCCACTGCAACTGTTGCCTTCGCCGTCACCACCTGCAATAACGAGAATAATGGGAACCATAACGAAACTGTGAATCATTAAATGTGTTAACAAGTTATATAAGTTAGTATAGTATGTATTGTTATGTTATTACACACACACACACACACATTATTATAGAATCATTGAGTTTATATTACATATGTTAGTTTTATATATAACAGTAATGTATATTACGTTTTTATATATGTAAGTATTAGTTTATTTTGTATAAACCGTTATATTATATGTTATGTAATATTATGTTATATGGCATATGTTATGTTATAAATATAAGTTATGTATATACAGTATCGTGTATTATTATACTATGTAATTTGGTTAATAATTATTTAGCTTGATGATGCAGAAACAACAAATTAGCGAAATCACAGTCGGAGCTCATGATTATCTTTCTTGATTTGTTGTTGATTTTGGGGCAGATGAATCAAAGAGAAGGAAGGAGATAAAGAGACTTGAAGGGTATATGGAAGATGGACTTGGTCTTTACAACACAACTGGGAGTTATGTTTTAACTGAACGGGAGAATGTGTGAGTTTTAAGTTTGAGGAGAATGTACGTGGTTATCCCAACGTGAGTTGGGGAGTGTGTTTGTGGGCATCCCAATGTGAGATGGGAAATGTGAGCTGCAGTTATTAAAGTTTTTGTTTTTTGTTTTTAAAAAAAATGCAAAAGGCTATGTCCTAGTCACCAAGCACAGTCATCGGTTTTTGTCCTAGTCATATTTTGGTGACAAGTAGGAAAAAATTGAAAAAAGGTCGTCATTGTATAATAGATAATTTAAAACAATTATTTATAATTATTTTATCCAAAAAATAATAGTCACGCGGGCACACGTCACGTCATGACCGGCGGGCGGCGCGGCGTGTGTGTGTTGGTAACTTAAATTCATGTAAGTCCTCTCCCCTTCACAAAAGAATGGTACCCCTTGGGGCATAACCCCAAGGCTCAACAATTCCCTTATATACTCCTTCAAGGGAACTTTACCAAGCAATATGAGACTAAACCAAATGGATGGAAAACCAAAAAAGAGTCCACACACGAAACCTTTTGAAAACCATTTGAAAAATTCAAAAATTTCCAACAATCCCCCACTTGAATTTATAAAAACAAAATCCATTTTCATCGAGCAGTACAATTTGATATAAGATTGTGCATAAGAAAAGGTGTCTATAAACTTGAACCTTTACATAAGATAGATGATTTCGATTTTACTAGAGTAACTCGTAGTTTTGAACCCTATCTCTAACAACATCACACACACAACCTTATCAAGGTGTAGTTCATAAGTATGTGCTTTACGACCATGCATTATATCCTAGTATAATGAATGCTCTAGAGAATTTGCCCAAAATTCCATATGAAGTGGCCACACTTCAACGTTCACATAGGTGACTGATCGGCCCCGGATATACACCCGGAGAACGATTGTAGTTTTACCGCAAGCGCACGGTAAAGTGGCGAGCGGGTATCGAACAAAAGGAGGTGGTGTTGGTTCCAATCTATGTAGGTTGGTTTGACTACGAATGTATTATTGGTGGAGATGTGTATGGTATGATGTAATGACAATGATGATGGATGTCGGTGTCGGTGATAGAGATGTTGGTCAAATATCGATTTAAATACAATATAATAAAAGTGTCTAGAACTAGGGAATCCCCGCTAAGGATCGTCATACATCTCTGTGAATCGTGAATCTCAATATTACTAGACTTGCGTTAAGGTGAACTAGTCGTAACTGAATATAGAACCAAGCTCACGCTCTCGCGATCGCGCTATTGCCGGTCTATAGCAAACTAGATTAGGGCCCACTCTCGTGCAAACCCTAACCTAAGCCACTAGCATAAGGATCGACATCCTCGTCCAATCGCTCCTCGGGTCCACTCTCGTGCAAACTCGAGTTACGAACTAGGTTGTGATAGTTCGTATTCGTCCAATCTCTTGCAAACAAATATGGGTAAAGATTTATAATAAAAATCCTAGCTTTGGTCCAATCTCTTACAAACCAAGTCTAGAGAATCTCGATTATAAACTTAAATCGAATATCAAGGCCTTCACATCGATTAGAATCCAATCTCTTGCAAACCCCAATCGATGGAAATCCCTAGCTACCTGTGATAAATCAATCACAACCTAACCCCTTTAGCAATTCCAGCAATATAGAGATTCATTCGTCACAAATCTGAAATTAAATCTGTAAGGTTTATCCCTTTGCCCTAGAACAATGAATCTACTCAAGCATAGCAATATCGATAGAGAAATCGATAAAAAACATTCCTTGCATATATGAAGATATCAAATCAAAGATTCCAATAATAAGAACAAAGATATTTAGCTTTGATGAAGAACTTCAATCCAATTACAAGATTTTTGATCCAAGAGGGGGCCTAGGGCATGGCCTAACCTCTAAAATAATCCCTAAGAAAACATAATGGGAACTCTCCTCTAATGACGGCTATAAACCCCTTATATAGCCTCCCAAAACCCTAGCAAATAACCCTTCAAAACCCTCTCAAATTCGTGCCCTAAAACAGCTTGGCCACAACTTAAAATCTGGGCCCGCAGTCACTCGGGCCGAGTGGGAAAAATGACTCGGCCGAGTGGAAATTCCAGCACTGCAGCATCAACTTGCAGAAATTCTACAGATTTCATCCGACCTCCGATTGGCACGTTCTTAGCGGAGTTGGAACCGTCATGAAGTCTACTATCCATAAATAATATGAGAAAAATACTTTGGTTACTGGAATGATACCATATTTCAAAAAAGTGGGAGGATGTCTGAAAATCTGGGCGCTCGTGTCTTCGGCTTCACTCGGCCGAGTGGGATTCTTCACTTGGGCTAGTGGACTTCTCTACTCGGTCGAGTAGGGTCTTCTAATGTTCTCTTCAGAATTCCAGAGAGTCGTCTTTGATTTCTTTCAGAAGTCCTGACTCACTCAAGCGAGTGGCGATCTCTACTCAGCCGAGTGGATGTAACCACTCGGCCGAGTGCATTGTGGCACAAGATCTCTTCCATCAGTTGTACTCGGCCAAATACGCTTCTTCACTTGGCCGAGTGGGCTGTGTTACTCGGCCGAGTGGCCTATTTTTGGAGTCAACTCTTCTTCTCCTCGCCTCTTCATCGATTTTATCGATTTCCTTCTTCTTCCACGCATCATCCAACACAGTTAGCTTCTTGATTGGGCCATATGTGATGCTCCGGTACATGTGCAAGTCCTTTAAGCTCATTTTTGCTCCCGATTGTTCCCTATTCCCTGAAATCCGACAAAAACAAGAAATAGTGAAAAGTAACGCGATATCGTCGAATACTCGTGAAAATCGCAATATGAGCAATCGAAATGGCGTGAAAACATGCAGAAAAAAGGTGTAAAATATGGTGCGATCAAAATCCCCCAAGCTTACCTCTTACTCATCCTCGAGGAAGATAAGTAGAGAGACGAACTCAGGAGATGAAAATAAAGAAAATGAAAAGAAAAAAGAAAGAACACGAGGTGGAAGGGATCGCTAGATTATTCTCTCAGATCTCAAGCCATAAGCTACAAATCACGATAACTTGGAAAATACGAATCACATGCTATAAAGATTTCATATCTTACTTAAACATGATACTTGCAAGCTTTTAAGGACAACAAAAGGGACTCTCTAAATTCATACAATTAATTCATGTCCACATCACGCATTTCATAGAATTTAATATACAATTCATTGGCGATGCACTTTTCAATCAAAAGTTATAAATGAAGCATATAAGATACACACCAAGCATGCAATAGAGAATAGAATAAGAGTCATGGCATTCACATATTTATTTCAAATTATGAAAAATCTCCATATCTAATATATTTTGCAAAGTCTAAGCATTATCGAATATTCTTATTCATGCACGTCTCCACTCTAAGGTCACACTCACTCATTTGGTCAAATTAATTTAACCCCCAAAGCTTAGCTTGAGGCGTCGCATCCAAAGGAATATAATAGTGGAAAATGGGATTTTTGCCTTGGTTTTTCCAAGCATTTTTGTGGCTCCGATAATGAGATAGAGAAATATTTTTTCTCTTTTGGACTTTGTTACTCATTTTTCTTCTTGGATTTTTGTAGGAGCAATTTGATTTGTATTTTTTGGTTTTTGGCTCCTTTTTGGATTTTTGGACTTTTTGGAGCAACCTTTTTCTTTTGTAGGGATTTTTGGGAAATAGATGCGATATAAATAGCTTTAGGAGGTGAACTCAAGTGACATGTAGAGAATAAAAAGATATATGTGGAGAAAGAAATAATGTAACACTCGGTTCACTCTAAGATGTGCACGAACGGTTCAATAAAATAATACTTCAACTAAAACTCATATGTAAGCATGGATATTCTCAATCATTACAATAAATAGTGAAGTCAAGCAGTAAAGTTTACAACCATATCAGGCATGCAACAGAAGGTGCATAAGACAATAAAACTGATGCTTCATATATACAATTAATGCGTGAATCTTGGTGCACTTCCAACAAAAGCATACTAAACACTAATCAATACATTCAGCTTCAATTAATATCATGCATTCATATAGAGGAGTCATCAAGAGAAATAGATTAGCAAGCACGTGTGAATAGCAAGACTATGGAATACTCTAAGTAGCATGGCAAGGAATAATAAGCATCGTGATGGCTACTAAAGCAATAAGATATATCATCATACAAAATTCATCTAGCGGAAGAAGAGAAAAGGAAAATAAAGAAATAAAAGTAAAAGAGAGGAAAGAAAAGAAAAACAAGCACACAATATGATGCATGAACACACATAAAAGGAAAATAAGATGGAAAAAATCAAAAAGATGATGCAAAATTTTTGAAAATTTCTAAAAACTTTAAAAATAAAGCAAATGTGCACCTAAATAGCATGGAAATGCACTCCCCCAAGCTTAAACTTCACATTGTCCTCAATGTGATCATAAAGGGAAAAATATAAGGAACAACGATAAATTTGAGGGAGGTGAATGAAAAATGATGAAATGAATGACATGAAATCCCAATGCAACTACATGCACATGCAATGATGCATGAGAGCGCCTTCCCCCAAGCTTATACCAAGCAATCCTATTCAAATGACTCGATCAAAAATTTCACGGCTTCACTAAGCGGGATCAAGTCAAATGAATAAGAAAGTAAGGTTTCACTTGAAAGAAATGCTCGAAGGTGGTGAGCAAAAGGATGTGGCTTATCAAAATATGAAGAGGGCAATTAATATATAAAATGGGTTTGGGGTATTAAAAATTTTGTTGCCGTCATATGAGGTGATATTTATTCAATCA
Organism: Scilla litardierei; assembly: GCA_030789695.1. Lineage (NCBI taxonomy): Eukaryota > Viridiplantae > Streptophyta > Magnoliopsida > Asparagales > Asparagaceae > Scilla > Scilla litardierei. The sequence continues at coordinate 119,208,015 of CM061142.1, forward strand.
AATCTATACGGTCCTCTCGTTGTTGAGAGGATTCGTGTTTATTTAAGGCATAAAAAATTTCTACACTATTGGATTGATATCACCTATAGCAAAAGGCGGGTCCAGTATCTTTGCCGGTGCAGGCGACTGCTCCAACTGCTCCTTCCATGGCTCCGCCAGGCGCGTGTGTCCACGGACACCAACAAACTCCAGCAATGCATCCTCCAGCATTCCCACAAGGACCCCACCTGTACCATGCAGAGAATAGGATGCATCAGTTCGCTGCAAAAATTTCACCCTCATAATAAAAATATTCCAAAGAGGATCGTCAATAGAAATATATGAAATAAATAGTGGTGGACGATACTTCCCTGGAAATAATTCAATATCCTCTTGTGCTTTGATAGCTATCTTCGTGGTGTGCTCTCTCAGCTGCTCAGGTAAATCTGGATCATAGGTGTGGACCTCCTCGATAGGCTCGTCAAACTGTGACACGTCCAAGCATACCTCTGGTCCATAATCGTATATGTGCTGCAAAAAGTATGACGTGTCAAAAATATCTGAATCAAAATAAATATCGAATGGAATACATGATTCAAAAATAGAGTGGGTAAAAATATCTCCCTGAGTGGGAGCAGTAAGCTCTGTGGGATAGTCCTCGTCGTCAGTGGAAGAATGAGGTGGATGCGGGAGCTCTAATGGAGGAGGATAGTGCTCAGGATCCTCAAGAATGGTTGTGTCCTCGTCCCAATGTACGACCTCCTCGGTGATAAGCTCTGGCTCTGCATGTAAGGCCTCCTCAAAAGCATGCTCTGGCTCTGCATGTGATGCATCCTAGTCAATATGCTCTGGCTCGACAGTGTGCTCCTTTGAATTCTCATCAAATATCAATGTAGACTCTCTCTGGAATGGTGATTGTAACGGCCGCCTTCCGACCGTTCGTATTTTCTGCGTGCACGTGCTTTATCGTGCACGTATTTTATTTGGCTATTTCTGAGCTCCGGCATATGCGATGCGATATGCCGTTGCGATCTTTTTGGGGTGCTGAATTTTATAGTAATTTTTGGGAACGCCTTTTCACGGCTCGTTTTCTCGCAAAACGACTTTGAATGATAGGGGCGTTTTAGTCATTTGACTCAAAACGCCGTTTCCAATTTTACGTAAATTCTTGGTAGGAGTTACACACAATCGACCTCTGTAGATCTGTGCGTCTCGTCTCCATGATCGCCCCGGTATTTTCGGATTATTTTTCTGACGCCCGGATTGCGATTTATCACCCGGATTAACCTCGACCGTCGATTTTTCCCCTATCAGTTTCAAATTTCGAAATTGTTAGCCAAATCTGGCTAAATCTCTTATTTAAGCTGTTTTAAATATTTCCTAAACTGTTTCGTTACTCTCCCCTAGTCTTACCCCAACATGTACACCCTCTTACCCCATATCTCCCCTCCCTTAACATTAAACCTAGTGTTATATAGCTTTTTACCTATTATTATAATAACCCTAATCTTAACCCTAGCTACAAAACCCTAACCCAAATTCTTTTTCCCAATCACGCATCAACTAGGGCTACTTCCCTCTCAGCCGCCGCCACCTGACACCCTCCCCCGATCTCTCTCTCTCTCTCCACCTCCTCTCCCCTCTTAGCTACGAGATCCGGCCGCCGTGACCCCGAGAGCCGCCTTCCCCCTCACTCAACGCATTGCCCTCATGCCTCCCCGTGCCACTGACGGCCGATTGCTCCTCTCCCCTCTCTGCCGCCCTCGCAGTTTTCCCCCGCCGGCTACTCTTCCCTCGGCGCTGCCCCGCGCCCTCCGGCGAGATCCTGCCGCCGGCCTCCCCTGCGAGGCCCCCTTCCTCCGCCGAGCCTCCACCGTGAGCGCGGCCTCCCCGACGTCGTCGAGCCGCCGTCTCTTCTCCCTCTCTCTCGCTCTCAGTCGTCGTGACCCGATCGCCGCGCAACACGAGGCACCGCCTCCGCACGACATCGCTCCGACGTCCCCGAGCCCCGAACGCCGCCGTCCCCCCTCATCCGCAGCCCGCCGCTGCGCCATCTGTTCGGCACCGCCCACGGCCACCCCAGTCTCAGTCGCCCCCTCATGGCACCCCCCCTACAACTGCGCCGCAGACCCCCGCAGCGTCGCCTGCTGCATCCCGCTGTCCGCCGCCACCCGGCGATCCTCCGTTGCCACACCTCCCCTGCGAACCCTGATCTCCGCCCAGAGCCTCTACTCTCCTCCGCCTCGCGACCCCACCGACGACCCCACGACCCACGCAGCCCCGATCCCCGTGCAGCACTCCCGCCGCTCGCCTCTCGCTGCGCCGCCCTCATCCGCAGCAACGCGCGTAACCCTCAGTGCGCCGCCGCTCGCTCCTCGCCGCGGTCACCTGAGCAGATCCACGCGGCCGCCTGATCTCCCCTCGTTTCCATGGCACAGCTCCGCACGGCCATGCACAGCTTCGGCCGCTCATCCGTAGCCCTGCGCAGAGGCCGCACCGCCACTATCCCCGAGCACGCGCCGCCACCGGACGCAGCTTCCGTGCACTTCCCGACCACACTTTGGCCTTCCTGACGCCGCACGGCCCGACTCTGATCGCATGCGCCGTTAGCCCACTGCCGGAGGCCCCCTAGCACACGCCGCAGGGCTCACGATCTTCCGGCATCGTGATCCGTTACTGTTACCGTTGCCTGAGACGTTTCGTTGCGCTACCTGCAACCGAAGCAATCTCGACACCGTACCCGTAGCCGTGAAATCTCGGCTGTGCTACCCGCAGCCGTCAGAATCCTGAGGCGATCCCGAGACGACCTCCACTGCGCTACCCGCAGTCGGGGACACGAGCACCGCCACCGTTTTCAGACCCGACGCCAGATTAAATGCGCGTTCCTCACACCAGGTTGGTCCCCCTAACTCGTAGCACAACCCATACCATAGCGAAACCGAAAACCTAACTAAAAGTCGACAACTTTAATTAAATTTCCTCTTCGCTCTTTTAAAACATTGTGCAAACATAGAAAAATCGACGAATGGACTTTTGACTGTGCACATAGGATAGAATCGTCGAATAGGGCTGGACATCAAGAAAATGTGATTTCTGACAAATAGGATAGTCCCGATAACCTAGACACGAACCCTAATAGGAATTACTGAAAACGAGTCCTGACATCGTCGCCGTGACCCTGTTTTAGACGGACTACCGCAGACGCTACGCTTGGACGGGACGCTCCGGACGGACGACACCCTCGCCACCACAGGTAAGTGTATCCACTTGCACTTTTGGCCGTGCTTAGGCCCTAGATTGTTAGAACTGTTAACCGTGAACAAAGAGAACCGGATGTGAAATGATAGCGTCCAGGATGCCCTTGACGGCTCAGACTTGATGACGAAGTCTGAGCCCGACAACAACAACTTTTGACATCGTAGGATTATCTTGTGTGTGCGTGTGTGTGGACACCCTAGAATAACCTTTCTTGTCTTGTCACGTCCCGTCCCGTCTTGCACAGCCCAGAGGGTAATAAGGCACTCTCCGAGTGATCCCTTGTCTTGTTACACAGCCCAAAGGGCAATAGGGCACTCTCCGAGTGATCCCTTGTCTTGTTACACAGCCCAGAGGGCAATAGGGCACTCGCCAAGCTAGAGCGAGTGATCCCTTGTCCTGTCACATCTTGAATACTTGGGTTTGGGGTAGGGTTGAGCGTGCGCACGGTAAGAGGGTCTGATCCCCCTCGAACCGTAAGGCGTGAACCCTTTCGTGTCACACTTGTCTTGTCTTGTCCCGCCATGTCCCGATTTGTCTTGACACCTGTAGGCTAGTCCCGTGGTTGGTAGCACACGCTACGACTACTACTTGTCACGTTTTACTTTCCTGCTTAGTTTACTTTCTTTTGTTCCTCTGTTATAACCTCAGCATGCTAATCAACCAGTAAACCGTTGTTAAATAGTCTATACACTTGCAGTTTGGTCTGACCCTTTTTGTAGACCTTACCTGACGTACAGTTCCTTCTTTTGGTGTTGTACGTCATGTGTCGAGCCAGAGTTTGTGCACGCGGTAGGCTTACAGGAGTACGGGGAGCTGAGGACGTCGACCCGGATGACGTACCTGACGAGGACCAGACTAAGACATTTCCCACCGTCGCGGACGTTCAGAGGTTACTACTTTTAGCTTCTCTCTTTCGGTAGTTGTTGCCATGCTTAGGCTTCCTTTTTTTTAGACTTTTGTACCCGCTGGATGTTAACTCTTTTTACTAGTGAAAGCAACTTTCTTTCTGTACTTCTGTTGTTTCGAACTTTATAAATGCAAGAACCTGGAAATTTTAAAATGGTCCCCCCTACAGACGCTTATTGGGTCCGAGCTTCTCAGCTCTAGCCTAAGCGGGTCTTGTCACGCTTCGCCTCCGTATTTTTGGGAAGCGGGGCGTGACAGTGATGCTGGCTGCTCAGGTGTGTCAACTTGTGTGGATGTATCATGTGGTGGGGAATGCCCGCAAGCAATCTAAAAATATAGTATATCCCCCTCAAGACTGACATGGATGTCCTCCTCAATTGTTCCTGCAGCTAAAACACGGTTCATAACAAAATATGCAAATCGTAGCTCAAATGCATCACCTGCAGTAATGCTCTCTGAACCGGCGAACCTTACTGACTTCAAGAGGCCCTCTAATAATCTCTGAAATGCATCCTCCTCTGGCTGCGCATATGACTCAATTTCTGCTTCCTCCACGGCCTCTTCGTCCATCCATTCTTTATATGCAATAGCTGTATTGTAGGATGTGGGATCGACGACGGCACATTTTGGCTCTGGTAGCATGTCTGGCGATGCTTCTTGCCCATAATATGAAGAAGCAAAACTGATATCTTTGGAAATCTCTGCAACCTTAAGATTGAGCACATTCATTTCAAGTTCCCTCTTCACCCATTCCAATTGAAGGTCGCCCTTATCCAGCCTGGCTTGTATTTCAACTTGGTGTGCATGCATCTCATCAAAAAAAATCCTTTGTTTCTCATCAAGCTCGGGCCAGTGCGTTTTCTCAAAAAAGTATTCTCCCATCTGAGCACTCTGATCAAAATAGTATTCTCCCATCTGAGCACTCTGAACAAAATCTGTGGTCAACATAGTATACTCCATAACACCTGATCAATAAGATAAATACCTGGAGAAAAATATCAGTGGCACAAAAGAATATAGAAATGATAATAATGGTGGCGGGGGTGAAAATTCCCTTTTGTTAAAAAAAATTCATAGTCTAATCAACCTAATTGTGACAAATTGGCACCAAACGGGAAACACCTCCCCGGCAACGGCGCCAAAAACTTGATCGGCCCCGGATATACACCCGAAGAACGATTGTAGTTTTACCGCAAACACACGGTCAAGTGGCGAGTGGGTATCGAACACGAGGAGGTGGTGTTGGTTCCAATCTATCATAGGTTGGTTTGACTACGAATGTATTATTGGTGGAGATGGGTATGGTATGATGTAATGATAATGGTGATGGATGTCGGTGTCGGTGATAGAGATGTTGGTCAAATATCGATTCAAATACAATATAATAAAAGTGTCTAGAGCTAGGGAATCCCCGCTACAGATCGTCATACATCTCTGTGAATCGTGAATCTCAATATTACTAGACTTGCGTTGAGGTGAACTAGTCGTAACTGAATATAGAACCAAGCTCACGCTCTCGCGATCGCGCTATTGCCAGTCTATAGTAACCAAGATTAGGGCCCACTCTCACGCAAATCCTAACCTAAGCCACTAGTATGAGGATCGACATCATCGTCCAATCGCTCCTCGGGCCCACACTCATGCAAACTCGAGTTACGATCTAGGTTGTGATATTTCGTATTCGTCCAATCTCTTGCAAACGAATATGGTTATAGATTTATAATAAAAATCCTAGCTTTGGTCCAATCTCTTGCGAACCAAGTCTAGAGAATCTCGATTATAAACCTAAATCGAATATCTAGGCCTTCCCATCGATTAGAATCCAATCTCTTGCAAACCCCAATCGATGGAAATCCCTAGATATCCGTGATAAATCAATCAAAACCTAACCCCTTTAGCAATTCCAGCAATATAGAGATTCATTCGTCACAAATCTGAAATTAAATCCATAGGGTTTATCCCTTTGCCCTAGAACAACGAATCTACTCAAGCATAGCAATAACGATAGAGAAATCGATAAAAAACATTGCTTGCATATATAAAGATATCAAATTAAAGATTCCAATAATAAGAACAAAGATACTTAACTTTGATGAAGAACTTCAATCCAATTACAAGCTTTTTGCTCCAAGAGGGGGCCTAGGGCATGGCCTAACCTCTAAAATAATCCCTAAGAAAACATAATGGGAACTCTCCTCTAATGACGGCTACAAACCCCTTATATAGCCTCCCAAAACCTTAGCAAATAACCCTTCAAAACCCTCTCAAATTCGTGCCCTAAATTAGCTTGGCCGCAACTTAAAATCTGGGCCAGCAGTCACTCGGGCCGAGTGGGAAAAATGACTCGGCCGAGTGGAAATTCCAGCACTGCAGCATCAACTTGCAGAAATTCTCCAGATTTCATCCGACCTCTGATTGGCACGTTCTTAGCGGAGTTGGAATCGTCATGAAGTCTACTATCCATAAAAAATATGAGAAAAATACTTTGATTACTGGAATGATAGAAGATTTCAAAAAAGTGGGAGGATGTCTGAAAATCTGGGCGCTCGTGTCTTCGGCTTCACTCGGCCGAGTGGGATTCTTCACTCGGGCGAGTGGACTTCTCTACTCGATCGAGTAGGGTCTTCTAATGTTCTCCCCAGAATTCCAGAGAGTCGGCTTTGATTTCTTTTAGAAGTCCTGACTCACTCGAGCGAGTGGCAATCTCTACTCAGCCGAGTGGATGTAACCACTCGGCCGAGTGCATTGTGGCACAAGATCTCTTCGTATCAGTTGTACTCGGCCAAATACACTTCTTCACTCGACCGAGTGGGCTGTGTTACTCGGCCGAGTGGCCTGTTTTTGGAGTCAACTCTTCTTCTCCTTGCCTCTTCATAGATTCTATAGATTTCCTTCTTCTTCCACGCATCATCCAACACAGTTAGCTTCTTGATAGGGCCATAGGTGATGCTTCGGTACATGTGTAAGTCCTTTAAGCTCATTTTTGCTCCCGATTGCTCCATATTCCCTGAAATCCGACAAAAACAAGAAATAATGAAAAGTAACTCGATATCGTCGAATACTTGTGAAACTCGCAATATGAGCAATCGAAATGGCGTGTAAACATGCAGAAAAAAGGTGTAAAATATGGAGCGATCAGTGACTCTATCAAGGGTACTTGTGTAGCTAGGTATCCCACTCCACTTAAACTATAGATCTCATTAGGAGTTAAAAAATAACTCATCCTTTTATCGCTTCAGGATATCATGCTCGATTCGATTTTTATGGAATAGGACTAAAAATTGTAATAGTATGATTCTTCACATATCTTCATGATTTGTTATTACCCTTTGAACCTATTTCTCGGGATCTACAGTCTATTGGTTGGGCTTCCTTAACAAGTGACTTAGCAGTTTAAGGGCATGAGTCCCATTCCTTTTGAGGTTTTAAAACCTTTTCCGAGCTAATCATTTCATCAAAGGATCAGGTAAATTATCATCAATACGTACATGATCCACTCTCACAGCTCCAGATGTCATATACTCTCTAATAGTGTTGTGCTTGTGACGTATTTGTTGTATTTTTCCGTTATAATAATGGTTTTGAATGTTTACAATAGCTGTAGTACTATCACAATGGATCAAGATGGCTGGAATCAGTCTTTCCCATAAAGGATGGTCTGATAACATGTTTCTTAGCCAGCCTGCTTCTTCACTAGCTGAAGTTAGTGCAATCATCTCAAACTCCATAGTGGATTGAGCTAAGATAGTCAATTTCTTAGATTACCAAGAAACAGCTCCCCCAGCTATGCTAAATATTGTCACTTTATTTATGTCTGCAAGCGCACGGGTCATGTGTAGCGGGTGTCGAACTCAGAGATGCAAAGGTTTGAATTAGAGATTGGTGTCAAGTTTCGTGTAGCCGTGAGATTGATGTAATGGAAAGTGAAGAGAGATTAACTAAGGGGGATTCAATTAGGAGAGAGAGCTAGGGCTAATGTATCACCACTATTGTAGGTCTTGAGCTAGATGGATCTAGCTTCTCGGTCCAAGGATTGTAGTCACCGATGAGGGCTAAGCCTCAATCCTTGTCCCCTCGACGTCTAGCCATAAGAGAAGAGTCAGAGGATATGATAGATCCCTATCATACCCCTGATGGGTCGTCGGTCGCTACGATATAGGTGATTCTAGTGCGTGTGCCCGATAGGTCATCAGTGCCGGGCACTAGATAATCAACCCTCCGTGAGAGGCGTCAAATCAAAAACCAATTGGGTTATTGGTGGTAGGATTGTGTAGCACCTTAAAGGGGTGAGTTGAATTAGGTACAACATCCAATCCTACCCCTAAACTACAATCCAGTTTGGTCGATATTTGGGACGATCCATCACGATCAATTCCTACAATATAGCTATACATGGCCCTAGCCTATAAGACTACTCACTAGTCATGGTAATGCTAGATGAAATCAACACAATAGAGCTCATGATTAGCAAAATAGGAAATTAAGCTAAGTATGATAATCAATGCAATCCAACAATGCAATAGGAAATTAGAAGTAAATAACTAATTAAAACAAAGATTAGAGATTCTTACAATCAAACTTAGACAATTACAACAAAGAGAACCCCAGAAATTCGCCTAGAAAACGCGCACACAAAGTTCGAAAAAGTGAAAAAGCCCCATTTGTCGTTATACATGTTTCCTTAAATAGATAACCTTACGCACGGCCATGCCAAAAAAGGTACGACTATGTCGAGGCTAACAACCTTGGTCAAATGTGCACCGTCATCGATCCGCATGGCCTTGCCGCTAGATCGGTACGGCTGTGTCATCCAGTCTCTACACTTCTACTGCCAAGCTGCCCCAAATTGGCACAACCGTGCGAGACTACAGTGTTTCTAGACAGTGTACTAGAATAATTACAGCATGACCGTGTAACATGGTCATGCTGCTCTTATGCAGAACTTCCTTACATCTGGAGCATTGACACGGCCATGTAGATGCACACATGGCCGTGTCATACCCTCTTGCCCTTCTTTTTGCCTTCAAGCTTGACCATGTCACTTCCTCTCCTTGGCTTCCCTCTTTTGGCCTCAATATCTCCTAAAATGCATTATTTTGGGCTTGATCACCTGCATCGTGGAGAAAAGCATACACCGGACATCAAAGAAGAAAAAGATAACAAACAGCGGTAAAAATAAAGACGCCGAAGTGAAATAAAGCGGAAAAAGGTGTATAAAATATGCCTAACAAATTCCCCCAAGCTAAACTCTTCCTCATCCCTGAGCAAGACTAGAAATGAAGAATGTGGGGTAATCTGTTAGGAAAGTTTGAGGATCACCCTCTCAAACAACTCACGCGCATGAGTTGTGTATATAATAAGGGTAGGCGTCATCCCTCGCACATACAAATTGTCTACCTGACGTGGCAATAGGCTAAAACGCTACTCTCCTAACGACGTCAGATCTAACACATACATCTCCGTAGAGCTAATCCTGAATAAGTCCTTCTGATAGGCTTAGGCTAATGGAAATCAACTCTAATCATATGCCAGCAAAGGCAAAACTCACGAGGGCATATGGTAGATTCTAAGTCTCTCCTGAGTTGGTAATATCATGGTCACTCATCCTAAACTATGGTGGTGGACATGTTTATATATAGCAATGTACATTTATTATCATGTAGGGCTTAAACGAATCATGTAGCGAGATTTCAGCCAATGACTCCCGACCCAGACGAGTCTAGGGCATTGGGCCAAAAGGTACCCCTCGGGCTTACTCTCTCGAATCGTCTAAACCCCGTTATTCATATGCACTCCCCCATACCTCATCTTTCGACGTGAATCCTAGTGCTTCCTGAGGCACGGAGACACAGCTACTTGATGAAATAAGGAGAACGGTGCATTTATTTTATTCTTCTCTTTTTTTGTATTCATTCATTCATATTTTTTCTTTTATATATTTATATATATACACACACACGTCCGTGTGTACGTACATACATACTTACTTACTTACATGCCGACACCATGGTAAGGGGAATATAATCCAAGTTCAAAGACAAACTCTATCGAGGCTAAGTCTACCATATGCACTCGGAGAGGACTAGGTCACGTGATCAAAGGGTTGATTAAGTGACTAGCCTACCCTACCGGAAGTGAAACAGGAACTAGCTCTAGCTCACGCACGGATGAGGGTTAGAATGAAATCGGAAGAGTGGTAGTGTGGAAGTCATACCTCCAAAAGGTATCTAAAGTGTATGTGAGAGAACTAACCCTAATCAGGAATATATAAAACCAATGGGTGAGCACGGTTCTCCTCAAGGGATCCTATCGACAAACAGTACAAAGAAAAAGAAAAATAAGAGAAAAAGGCGGCGATGGAAGGTGAAAAGAAAGCGGAAAAATTGAAATAAAGAAAATGGTGGACGTGCAGAGTGGTTGCTTGACGAAGGGAGGTAAAAATAAAAATAAAATCAAAAAGGTAAAATTGGTCGCTTTACAACAAAAGAAAGGAAAAACTAGCAGAATAAGGGTTGGTCACTCGACTACAACATCATCGGGGAGGAAAAAGGAAAATGACAACAGACAACATCATCAATCATCAATAAACATGCAAAACGACAACAGACAAGCACCATCGATCATCAAATTGTAGCAATAACAACAAGCAAATGCACCTAGAACTCGACGCAAGCCCAGCACTCCTCCAAGCTAGGGGTGAAACTAGTGAAATGTCTCCCCCAAGCTCGAATCACACATTGCCTCCAATGTGTCTAAATGAAGCTAATAGGGCAATGAAATGGGGGGGATCACTCATCTCCACCCTCAAGAAGAGGAGGGAAGTCGGGGTCGTATAGATGGTGCTCTCTAATATAGACTGGAGCTAGCTCTCAACGAATCGATCCATACGACCAAAACGTGCATTGAAGTTCTTTGGTAAAGGGCAGTGATGTTGATGGATACCTGAGGGGCCACCTGTTGAGTATTGGACTTCTCCCTACTTGGTTTTGATGGTGAGCAAACAATACTTGTGACTAATCCCCTACATATAGTTAATCCATTGCTTAAGCTAATCATGAAGATCAAATAATAATGGATGACTACCAAGATCAATCAAAGATCAATGAATCGAAGATTGGATGATCAAGTTGAAGAATGAAGCTTCAAAGACTTCAAGTCCATTCAAAAGAAGGATGTGAAGCATATATACAATGTAAATCTTTTTATGCTTTCATTTCTCTTGATTAGAATGTAGCCTTGTAGTAGAACTATATTGGAGCTCACACACTTAACTTTATCTAGCCTATGATGTCATTAGAATTCATATCCTAAGATTCCAACTCTTCGTTTCCTTTACTGTGCATTTTGGATTTTCAACAGTCGACTGAAGAACAAAATGCAGGCTCCTGTCTCCATACAGATACCTGAAAGTTGCTTCAGATGACTGTAATGCACATGTTTTGACTTAGGTTTTTTTGCTTTTCTGTATTCAACTTCAACAGGTGACTGCTGTACATAGTACTGGCGCCTGTCAAGTTGCAGCCGCCTGTAACTTGTTAGTCGGTCTCATGTCTCCTCTTGCTCGAAGATCCAATGATCTATCAAATTTGCACTTGTGCAGATAGACGATTATAGTTGGTTTTCCAGTCATCTACCCATGGCACAGGCGCCTGTGGAAACCACATCAGTCGCATGTCCATCACTTGCCCAGAACTTTCATTTTGGTACGTTACGCACTTGTTCACACAGACTACTGAAGTTGGTTTCCCAGTCGCATGCCAATGGCACAGGCACCTGTGGATACCACATCGGTCTCTTGTCCAAGCTTACCCAGAATTCTTACTCTCTGTTAACTTTTGGTCTTTGCCACAAAGTCGCCTGTAGAAGGTTTCTCAGTCGCCTGATGGTTTTCAAGTGCATGTCCAACCTTCATCAGTCGACTATCCTACATGGTAAGTTACCATTTGAATTCTCACCTACCCTCTGACACAGTGCAGCAGGCGACTATGAGTTCTTCATCAGTCGCATGTCCTGGCTGTAAATTATATCCGTTGGATTTTTCCACACGGATTTCAAAGGAGGTTTTGTGTATTTTGTTTGAGGGGTTTAGATAACTTATAAAAGGGTCTCCTATTGTTCCATTGGAGACTGCTTGGAACCCTTAAGACTTCATTGATCTCATCTCTAAGCTCTCAAGCTTTCGTTTTTTCTAAGCCCTAGAATCTCATTCTCTCTTGCTCTCCAATCTAAAATTAAAGTTAATAGAATCTCATTCTCTCTTGCTCTCCAATCTAAAATTAAAGTTAATATCCTCTAGGAATTTGGTGGTGAAAAGAGAAAGGGCATAACTCTCTTCTTGGAAGAGATCAACACTCACTTCACTTGCTCCTTTAAGTTCTACTTCAAGCCATAGGTGAATTGTAAGTGTATTTCATTATTTCATAAATTTCGTTATTTGGATTCACTCTTGGTTTATGAGAGTGGTTTTCTTGATCCCAAGTTATGGGAGTCAAGGACATCGATTGTTATTCGATTACATTTGAAGGGTTGCTAAAAGTGGGTTTAAAGAAAACATCAAGTTAGGGTTCTAACTTGAGTATCCGGAGGTATCTGGGTAGAAGGAAAGTATGATTACCAGGAACAATTCGGGATTGGACTTGGGTAATCCGAACCCTTGAAACATCTCTTTGTTGGTTTGTTCCATTTTGGGTTAATTTATAATTCCGCATTTATTATTGGTTAAAATTTAAATGGTTATAATTATCGTTTAAATTTTATAAACACGATTCAAACCACCTTCTAGTGTTTTCCTCAAAGACAGGGTCCTTATAATTGATATCAGAGCCCACGTTTATAGCTATGGAATCTACCACCACCAACGTTCCTCCACCTCCTTCGTACAACAATCACGATCGTGATGGTGCTTCTACCGTTTTCGAAGGACAATCAACGGTTCGTCTTCTGCGTTTCAATGGCACGAATTTCGGCTATTGGAAGTGTCAGATAGAGACATTTCTAAGGAGTGCTTCTCTTTGGAGAACCCTCTATAAGGATTACGTTGAACCCACCGAAGAAGATTTCGACAAATGGACTCCCATTGAGAAGTCTGCCGAGGTGAACAATGCCAAAGCAATGAACGCTCTTCATTGCGCATTGGATCTGGATGAGTTCAACAAGATATACACATATAAGAGTGCATATAAAATATGGAACCATCTTGTCTTCACCCACGTGGGGACGATAAAGGTAAAATTGTCAAAGTTATATGTTGCTATACAAAACTTCGACATGTTTCACATACATGAAAGTAAGAACATTGCAACGATGTACGGTCGTTTCACCGACATCACAAATAAGCTTAAAGCTCTCGGTCAAGAAAAGGTAAGAAAGATAATTATGTGAATGACCTCAAAATGGGAAAGAAGGGTTCCTTTGAGGAGGTCAATGACATGAAGAACTATGTGGTGAATCTCATCGGTATTTTCATGTCTTACGAAGTAAGAAGGGAGAACCGATTGAAGATTAGAGCTATGATGAACCCAATGGTGGTAAAGAAGAAGGCATTAGCGTTTAAGGCTACCTCTTCATCATCTGATAGTGATGAATCTGAGAACGAGATAGATTTGGAAGAAATGGCGCATATGGCGAAGAAGTTCCAACTCTTCTTTCGCAAAGGTAAATTCCCTTCCAAATCTAAATTTGATTCCACTAACAATTCCTCTTCTCCTTGCTTCACGTGCAACAAGCCGGGGCACATCAAGAAGGATTGCCCAATGCTAAGGAATAAAGAAAAATGGAAAGCACCGAAGTACCACAAGTCTGACAAATTCAAGAAGGACAAGAAGAAAGGACTCGATGGGACTTTCGATGACTCAAGTGGAGATTCCTTAAGAGAATCTGAGGATGAGAAGGGTGAGAGTGCACATATGTGCTTCATGACCCGAGAAGATATATTCTCTGATGGAATCGATATTGAGAACGATGAACCCGAGGTAACCATGGATGAACTTCGTATTGCTAATGAACTATTATTTTCTAAGTATCAATCTCTTATTCTTAGATACACTAATTTGAAGAAATCAAATGTTAGTAAATCATCCATGCCATGCATCACTAACAATGACACCAATGTTGATACACTTACACTTGAGAAAGCCAATTTGGTTTCTCAAAATGGAACTTTGAGAAATGAGGTGAATTCCCTCAAATCTCAACTAGATCACGTTTCTTCTAAAGATAGTGTTGATCTAGCTTCACAAAACACACAATTGGGTATTGAGAATGATTCTCTCAAAACTCTAGTGCATGAGCTCAAAACACGAGTGTCCACTTTGGACACTAATATTTCTTCCCTTAGGGAGAAATATGAGCACATGTTCTCCCAAGCTAAGAGATTTACTAAAGGGAAATGGCAATTGGATGAATTGCTTTCAAATAAATTTCCGTCCACACATGGCATTGGGCTTGGTTATGTGGAAGCAAATGCATCCAAATTACGCACCTCCTATAGAGGCGTAACAGTAGATTTTGTGAGGCCATCCTCCGGTGCATCCACCAGTAGTGACAAAAACGCTATTGGTAGCAAATCCTACCAAGAAAGTCACCACTACACACGTTCCTTCGTTTGACAAGAAACCCATTGAGGGTGGAAATCAAAAGAAAGGACATGCCTTTATGTACACTAATACTCACACTCGTAGGAACACTCCTGCTTCTCATATGACCACGCATGATGAGTTTTATGCTCCACACCTACAGGCACATGCAAACCCACACATGAGAAATACTCATGCACGTGCTCTAACACACTCTTATGTTCATGAACATCATCCTCTCATGCATGTTCATCCATATCCTTCACATCACAAAAATGCTCCATATGCACCATATAATATGCATGCACCTCATTTTGCATATAACCAGTATATGTCTCATGCATATCCTCCTCCACCATTATATGCTAGATCTCATACTCCTAGGAAACATGCACCACATAGACCTCAACCTAATGTGCATGCAACTAGGAAGATGACACCCAAAACATTTATAATTTGGGGTCCCAAGAACACTAGATTAAATGATAGGAATGCATATGTAAATTATTATTTTTAATGATGTGATAAATAGTTGTAACTATGTTGGGAAGCCAAAGTCCACTTGGACTTGGTTTCCAAAGGGCTAATCCCCTTGGACCCAACCAGCTTGGGTACCATGAGCTTATAGTATACTATGTAGGTACACAAGAACAAGAAAGAGAACAATAATAGATATATTGGCTCCAAAAGGAAAGGATGGATACTCGATAGCGGTTGCTCTAAACACATGACAGGAGATCCCTCCTTGCTCTCTAAAGTGATCCGCATCAAGGACGATGCAACGGTCACCTTTGGAGGCAATCAAAAGGGAACCATCATTGGAGTAGGAAAAGTCGATAACCCATCCAAACCTCTTATTACAAATGTTTATTTAGTTAGTGGTTTACGTCATAACATTATCTCCATAAGTCAACTTTGTGACAAAGGTTACAAAGTTTACGTTGGAGATGGTATTTGTAATATAGTTGATAGTGATTCACATGTTTTATTTTCCGGTATTAGGCATAAAAATATTAATTATTTGAGCATGCCTAAAATCATAGAACATTGCTTAGGTCCTAATACAAATGAACAACTATTATGGCATTGCCGTTTTGGTCATATTTATTTTAAGCACTTATATAAGTTAGCTAAGCATGATCTAGTTAAAGATTTTCCGAAGATTTCCTTTAGTATGAAATTTTTTTTGTGATTCATGTCAATGAGGTAAACTTCATACATCTTCATTTAAACTCAAAGATGGCATAACAACTAACAAGCCCCTAGAATTACTTCATTTAGATCTATTTGGGCCTACTAGAGTAGCATCTTTAGGAAATGCGCATTATGTATTCATTGTAGATGACTTTTCTAGATTTAACCAATAAAAATGAAGCCTTTGATGAGTTTACCAAATTTGCAAAGAAAGTCCAAAATCTCTTTGGCACCACTATTATTACTATTCGTAGTTATCATGGAGGGAAATTTGAGAACGAACATTTTTCAAAGTTTTGTGATGATAACGGAATTACTCACAAATTTTCTTTTCCTCATGCACCACTACAAAATGGTATTGTTGAGAGAAAGAATATGACTCTTATTGAGTGTGCATGCACCATGATCCATGATAGTCATCTTGGACTTCAATTTTGGTCGGAGGCGGTGCACACGGCATATTATGTTCTCAATAGGATCCTAGTGAGGCCCCGAACGAATAAAACTTGTTTTGAATTATTTTATGATAAAAAGCCTCAAGTTAAGTATTTTCGTGTTTTTGGTCCAAAATTATTTATAAAAAACAATTTTGGTAATTTAGACAAATTCCGATGAATGAATTTTTGTTGGATATTCCACACATAGCAAAGCCTACCGGATAACAACAAAACCTCTTCAACGATCGAGGAATCACTACACGTTTCAATTGGTAAGGTTAAAATTAATGATTCTAATATTGAGACTAACAATGCTAATGAAAATATTGAGAATATTCCAGGTGATCCAGGTATTCCCAAAGCTTATCCGACCGTTCATGACCACCCCCAAGAGCAAAAATTAGTGACATTGGTGTGGGTGTTCGAACTAGGTCAAGGATTGATGAGTTCTCTCATTGCTCCTTTGTCTCTACCATTGAGCCAAAGAACATCCAAGAAACTTGTGAAGATAGCTCGTGGATCTTTACAATGGAAGAGGAGCTCATGCAATTTGAAAGAAATGAAGTTTGGGAGCTCGTCCCTCGTCCAAATGGTCACCAAGTCATTGGAACCAAATGGATATTTAAGAACAAGACGGATGAGAATGAGGTCATCATAAGGAATACAGCAAGGCAAGTAGCTCAAGACTACCGACAAGAGGAAGGTATCGATTTCGAAGAATCTTTTGCTCCCGTAGCTAGGTTAGAAGCTATTAGGTTGCTTTTATCTTTTGTATCTCATAAGAAATTTAAATTATTTCAAATGGATGTTAATAGTGCTTTTTTAAACGACATAGTTAATGAAGACGTTTATGTTTTTCAACCACTCGGCTTTATTAATGAAAAGTTTCCTAATCATGTTTTCAAACTTAAGAAAGCGTTATATGGGTTGAGACAAGCTCCTAGAGCTTGGTATGATCGACTCAAAAACTTTCTTTTAGATTTAGGTTTTAAAGTGGATGAAGTTGATTCAACTCTTTTCATTAAAGATTATGAAAATGACATCATCCTTATTCAATTTTATGTAGACAATATTATCTTTGGTTCTACTAACTTTAACCTTTACTAAGAATTTTCTAAATCTGTGAAGGAATAATTTAATATAAGCCAGATTGGTAAGCTCAACTACTTTCTAGGCCTTCAAATTTGGAAAATGAAGGATGTAATTTTCATACACCAAACCAAGTACACCGGGGAGCTTATCAAGCGATTCAGGATAGAATCGTCATCAAGCAAAAGGACTCCCATGAGTATGACTATCCATCTACACATGGATGAAAATGGGAAAGATGTAGAAATTCGTCTAAATCGAGGTATGATTGGTAGCTTACTTTATTTAACTGCTAGTATGCACGATATCATGTTTTCTGTAGGTCATTGTGCTGGATATCAAGCTAGACCTAAGGAATCACACTTGATTGTGGTTAAACTAATTTTCGTTAGCTGAATCAAACACTAGATTATGGGTTACTTTACTATAAATCTAGCATATATGAGCTAGTCTCGTATAGTGATGCTGATTTTGCTGGATGCAAATCTGACAGGAAAGTACTAGTGGCACTTGCTATTTTCTAGGAAATTCCCTTGTCTCTTGGTTTTCCAAGAAGCAAAACTCAGTATCTTTATCCACGACCGAATTGGAATATATTACCGCGGGTCTTGCATGTGCGCAAGTCATTTGGATGAGACACACACTCAAAGACTATGGTGTCAATTGTGATACTTGCCCTATCATGGTTGATAACCAAGTGCAATATGTCTTTCCAAATATTCGATACACCACTCCGTACCAAATACATAGATGTAAGACACCATTTCATTAATGATCATGTAGCTAAGAAGGACATCATCTTATTGTACATTGAAACCCAAAAACAAATCGCCGACATCTTCACTAAACCTCTAAAAGAAGACTCATTTGTGAGGTTGCGTGGAGAATTAGGGATTATGGGTGAATCTAAGATTTAGGAGCTCATTTATATATGTTATAACCTATTTTGAGCTCATTTGATATTTTCAATATCTCATGTTGAATATGTCATACTTTCACATTTGTTTTCAATGAGATTTATTGGAGATTTTTGATGATTTGATGATTAGAATAATATGCTTGATATGTGTATTAGTCTATATGCTTATGATGGTTGTATAGGTCAAAGGGTGAGAAGTCTCAAATCCTTGATTCTAACTCAATTCTGGATTTCAAAACCAGGACAATCGACTGCCATGTCTTCTACAGTCGACTGCCCAATCTCCAGTTTTTAGCCTCTATAACTCTTATTCATGACAAGTGACTGATGGTCATTTTTCAGTCGACTGGTCATATGCCAGGCGATTATATTTTGGTCATCAGGCACCTACCCAATTGTCATCAATTTTCCCGAGAGATGGCTCAAAATTTCTTCAAAATTTTACTGTGTAGCTGGCTCCTGTAAGTTATTTCACAGACGCATGTCCAAATCCAGGCGACTGTATTTTCTTCTACAAGTGCATGTCTGCTTTCTGAGTCATTTTTTATTAGGGCTTGACAGGAGACTACACGTTGTGCATCAGTCGCCTGTCCATCGAGTTTAGTGGTTCGTAGCCCACGATCTGAGACGTTATTTTTGAACCAATGGTCTAGATCTCTTCTGATCTTTCCTATAACCATCGATTCTTGGCTTTTCCTCTCTTCTCAAGGAGCGATTAATTTCTTATCCGGTATTTCAGGCAGAGAACCTATCCCATCTTCTGACTACGACCAAGTTGGTCCATCTTTTCAGATATTCTCAAGCTGAGTCTCCCAAACCATATCCCATTCTCGTAAAGCTTTTATATGCAAACCGCATTCGCGATGAGTATAGCGAGACCCTGATTCTAGACATTGTCATTCAGGGGACATCGATCAAGCTTGACCCCAAGCTTCTGTGGTCCATTCTTAGCATCCCATCCTCAGGATCTCTACCTGCTAACATTTACATTACTTTGTTGCTGAGCTTGATCAGGCCGTCCTCCATGACATGTTTCATGTCGTCCCTCCTATCCTCACCTCTGGGGTGAAGGCTTCTATGTTCACTCCTCATGGTTAGGCTGTCCATCATGTGGTCAAGTCCAACATCCTTCCCAAATATGGAAACTCTGACCAGCCCTCATATGAAATCCTCAAGTGCTTGCACGCTATTTTTCGTGGATGGAAGTGAACTGGGCCAAGGTCATACTTGATAGGATGGATCACGTAGAGATCGCCCCCTCCACATCTCATATTCCAAATGGTTGCATTCTTACCCATGTCTTCTGTCATTTTGAGATTGACCTGGCTACATATGAGCATGTTCCTCATGACCCTCTTCTTGACTCAACTACAAAGCTAAAGTCCTCTTCAGTGCTGCAGACAGCAGCCAGGAAGAGGCAATCATCATCTCAGCCCTCGTCGTCTGTACCTCAAGCTAGCACATCTGCTCCTGCTGCTGCTACTTCGATTCCGTCATCATCTTTATCTCCTCCTTCGATAGCCGTTGATCCCTTCTTTTTCCTGTTGACCAGGAAGGTGACTGTCTTGATTGAGCTATTCCATACATCTTTTGAGCACCATGGCATACCCATTCCAACCTCTCTCCGATCATTGCTTCATCCTGTTCAGGATATTCATTCATCATCTACTGCTACTTCTGGTGAAGCTCAGGATCCACCTGCTGAGGTCACCCAGCCTCTGATCACTCCTTATTTTACACCTTTTTCCCGCATTTTTGCATGCCATTTAGATCGCCCAAATCACGTTTTTCACGATATATCGACGATATTGCGATGCTTTTCACGATTTGTTGTTTTTGTCGCATTTCAGGTGATTTGGCGCGATTTGGAGTGATCTCGAGATGCGCTTACTCCAGAGGGTCACCGACGACCTCCCCGAGGGGTATTTTGCTGTTGGAGAGGAGCGGAAGAAGAACGGATGTCGCAGGAGCGACGAGGAGGCCAAAATAAGCAGATTGGGCATGTTTAGTGTCCCACTCGGCCGAGTGGAGGACCCACTCGGCCGACCAGCGAGACACCGCTCGGCCGACCAAATCAGACACGATTCCTATGTGCACTCGGCCGAGCGACGGATACCACATCGGCCGAGTGACGAGACCCCGTCCGCCCAAGTGGCACCCAGACGAAGCCCTTCAAAAATCTCCAAGTTACTGTTTTCGGCTGCTTGAGCTTCAGAAGACCCACTCAGCCGAGTGGAGAATCCCGTCCGCCCGAGTACAATGAAGCCATCGGTCGAGTGACGACAACTCACTCGGCCGAGCCGCCCCCGAAGTAGAGACCCCTGAAGGCCCCGACTTACTGGAAAATTACAGGGTTTCTCACTCGACCGAGCGACTTTTGTCACTCGGCCGAGTGCGACGCGCTGCCTGTAGCGAAAATTGCGGAAAACAGGCTGCGCAGGGGTATTTTGGTCACAGTTTTTGGACGATTTTGGGGGCTATTTAACCCCTGTTTTTACCCTAGTTTTAGAGAGCTTCTCCTTAGATTTTTTGCAGCTTTTTAGATTAGCTTTTTAGTTTTATTCTTGAGATTGGAGAGGAGGCAAAGTTTGATTTTTGTTGGATTAATTGAAGAACTCCATTGGTTTGTCTTTCTCTTCCCCAAAAATTCTATTTTTATTGCATATCTCAATATTGTGATGAATTCTATTGCTTATTTCATTGATTATTTTTGTGATCTTGCTATGAATTGTGAGTAGTCGCCACGTCTTGGGGCGTGGGGATGAACCCTACAAGCCCAACTTCATATTTGTGATGAATTAGTAGAAATTTTGCTAGAATCGATATCTAGGGATTAGATTGGGATCAATTTACTACGGTTAGCTAGGAGTTCATACCGATCGGGATTTGCAAGATATTGGGTCCCGATTCGATAGGAAACCCTAGAAATCCGAATTGGGTTGGAATCGAATTTCCGTAGTATCGGTTTGCAAGAGATTGGACCGATACTAGGGTTTCCGGTTGCAATTCCGTGCCAATACCCGTTTGCAAGAGATTGGACGGGTAGGAACTATCCCAATCTAGATCGCGAGCCGAGTTTGCAAGAGATTGGGCTCGGTGCGCGATTGGACGATGATGTTGACCCTAATGCTAGCTTTCCTAGGCTAGGGTTTGCAAGAGATTGGACCCAACCCTAGGATAGCTATAGACCGGCAACAGCGCGAGAGCGTGAGCTTGGTTCTACATTCAGTTGCAACTAGTCCATCCAAAATCTCAATCTAGCAATTTTGAAACCGACGAACGACATTTATGAGATACGGTGAGTAGCGGGGATTCCCCATTCCCTAGACGTTCTTTATTTGATTCGATATTTCTGCACTTTGTCTGACGATTGTGACAGGATCGCCAAAGGCAAATCTTTCTTCTTGAATAGCCAGGGTGATTGGAACAAGCACGGTCATTCGTCCTCCCTGTGTTCGATATCACGCTCGCTGCTACACCGTGCACTTGCGGTAAAACTACAACCGTTCTTTAGGGTTACGTCCCGGAGCGATCAGCCTCCTACTGTTGACATCTCCCAACCTCCTCTAGCTGATGTTATTCAGGCTCCCGAGCCCTTTGCTACTGTTGCTGAGCCTGCGAAGGCTGCTCTTGCTGATGTTCCCCCAGCTACTGTTGTGTCTTCCTCTGAGATAGAGACCAAGGCTTTCAGGTTGAGATGAGAGCTCCTACGGATATTGTCCAGGCTGACGATTGATGATGATCAGAGACTGCAC
Organism: Scilla litardierei; assembly: GCA_030789695.1. Lineage (NCBI taxonomy): Eukaryota > Viridiplantae > Streptophyta > Magnoliopsida > Asparagales > Asparagaceae > Scilla > Scilla litardierei. Next base: position 119,230,126 of record CM061142.1, read on the forward strand.
ACCCTAGGATCTAGTATTCTCTTTTGTTAGGGTTAGAGAGTCTTGTTATTTTGGATGTTTGATGTACCTTTGGATATTTTCATGTATGATTGGTTACACTTTTGTATTGATGGTGATACCTTGTTATATCATTTTGGTGTATGTGGAGTTGGATATTTTTTTGAAAGCTCCATGTATCTTTTCCATGTGTGTGTGTGTAAATCTTCAAATGAGAACATTTCGCAAGGTGCGAAATTTTTTTATTTTTTGAATTTTTATTCAAAAGTTTTTCCACCTTCATTATATGTTGTTATACCCCCTTCAAAAAATAATCGTTGAGAAATAATGTCATTTAGCCTTCGATCAAGGCATTTCAACATATTCGCACGTTTTGATACCGTTAAATTTGTAACTGGTGAATGTGTGCTCTAATCTCACTAGGGTTCACACATTATTTTCCCTGGGGTATAAAATTACATGGTTTAAACATCAAAAAAAATTTTGAAAAAAAAATTCAAAAAAATAAAACAATGTTTTCGCACTGACTTTCGCACCACTTTTCCGCAATGGAAGATTGCCATATATATATATATATATATATATATATATATATATATTATTTTTATTTTTTTGACAAGCAACTAATGTTTATTAATAACAAACATTTAAACAAGTGAGGGGAACACTATATAGCACAGCAGATAAATGAGAGATAGGGGAGAGGGCACTAGCGCCGTCACCCTATACAGACAAATATCTACCGCATCTAAGTTGCGTTCCAAAAATTCCTAATGAATTTACAAGATTGTCTAAACATCTTAGCCAGCATCCAAAAAGCCCCAGTTAGAGAAAGGCGTGCTATCTGCCACCTCCTCCAGATTCATGTCACGAAGAGATATAGTAACATCAGCAACGATATCTTCAAACAGCTGTGTCTTACCCAAAATCTTGGACTCAAAAATACGTTTATTCCGCTGTTTCCAAATATGCCACACCATCGTAGCCAGTACTGCCCTTGCCAGCACCCCAACCGGCTCTTTTATCATATATCTGGATTGGATCAAATCATATACACTTGATAGACAGGTAGGGACTATACCCGTATATCTGAGTTTGAGGAGGCCTCGAGTAAGTATATATTTGGTGAATGAACATTCGAAGAAAAGATGCGTCACGCTCTCCTGAACATCATCATCACAAAGAACACAATTTTGATCCGTGATAATTCCCCACCTGAAAAGGGTATCCTTAGTTGGCAGCTTACCATGCAAAGCACGCAGGAGGAAGAGAGACAGTTTTGGCACATGTTTGCTGTACCAAACAATCCCATGGTAGGCAAATTTCGGCTTGCACTCACGGGAACCTCTCCATGCCGAATTGAAAGAGAATGCCGGCCCAGCACTCCATTTCCAGGCATCAACCTGGTGGTCGAGATTAATAGGTTGTAGGTCCGGCATTAAACTTTGGATGTCAGGTAAATTTCTCCAAGTACCCGCGCTCTAGTAGTCTGAAACACGGATGGATTCGGCCCCTGGGGGTGGCTGCAGGAGGAGATGTAGTGGACCTTTGGGGTGCCAGTTATCAAACCAGAATGAGGTGGTAGTTCCATCCCCAACAGTACGTTTGATTAAGTCTTGGGAATAGCATCGGTATTTAAGCATATATTTCAATGTACCTGACTGGGAAGCCATTGGCCGGGTGCAATAAAATTTGGTAGCAGCTAGATCATGATGCCTTCTCATATGTGATGCCCATAACCCTTAAGAAGTAAGAAAACGCCAAGTAAGACGAATTCCGGAAGCGGCACTCAAGTCCTTCAGTTTCCTAAGACCAACTCCCTCTTCCCGCTTAGGAACACAAGAATCATTCCATGCCCAAATATTTAGTTTCCCCCATATGAATTTCCTGCAAGCCGAATTGATGGATTTAATGACGGTAGAAGGTATGTGGTAAGCTTGCATCCAGAAAGCCACCATGCCATAAATAACGCTACGGACCAATTCAATTTTTCCCGCTGTAGAGAGGAGAGAGGAAGACCACCCAAACAATCTCTTCTTACATTTGTCAATCAACCTTCCATACATAGATGCTCTAGGGTATTTAGAAGAAAGGGGAAGTCCTAGGTAGATAGAGAATGAAGTTACCATATATATATATATATATATATATATATATATATATATATATATATATATAGACAAAATGGTTGGCTCATTATTGTCTGATGTGATCTCTTATGTGTATATGTTGCACAATTTTGTCTCTCTTTGCTATTTCATATATAGGTTGTGTGATGAGACACCTTGCATGTTTAATGTTGCTATTAGACTTCTATTCCTTTAGTCAACCTAGTTTTGATGATTTTGATATGTATTTATGTGATACAACTTCATGTTTTCATGATTTTCATTTGGTATCATATTAAATGCATGTGCAATTCTTTATACTCATGTGATTGTTTTTACTTAGCACTAATTCTTGTTGTTTTCCCTCTACTCCCACTTTTTGCATAATGCCATAGTGGGAGAGAGATAAACTAATAGATTTCTCATAATTTTGTGCTAATTAGAAGCTAAACTTGAATCTAAGTTTGAAATTGCCTTATATTCAGAGGAGAAAGATATAGTGAATTTGGATTCAGAAATCATAGATTTAAATATTTGAATTCATTTCATTCACTCATATCATACTTTATGCTTTAATTGATCACATGATGCCTATATCTTTATTGTCTAACATGATTGGCATCTATGTAGGGGGAGTAAGTACTCTCAAGTACAATTATTTATCTTTTTTTATGTTTGGTTATCATCACAAAAAGAGGGAGAATGTTAATTATTGGATTTCTCTCTATTTGGTTTTGATGATAAGCAAACATAAATACTTGTGACTAATCCCTCACATGCAGTTAATCAATTGCCTAAGCTAATCATGAAGATCAAATAACAATGGATGTATACCAAGATTAATCAAAGCTTAATGAAATGAAGATTGGATGATCAAGTTGAAGAATGAAGCTTCAAAGACTTCAAGGTCATTCAAGAGAAGAAAGTGAAGCATATATACAATGTAAATCTTTTTATGCTTTCATTTCTCTTGATTAGAATGTAGCCTTGTAGTAGAACTATATTGGAGCTCACACACTTCACTTTATCTAGCCTAGGATGTCATTAGAAATTATATCCTAGGATTCCAACTCTTCATTACCTTTACTGTGCATTTTGGATTTTTAATAGGCGACTGAAGAACAAAATGCAGGCGCATGTCTCCATCACTTGCCCAGAACTTTCATTTTGCCAAGTTACGCACTTATGCACACAGAAGACTGAATTTGGTTTCACATTCGACTACCCATGGCACAGGCACATGTGGATACCACATCAGTCGCATGTCCAATTTTACCCAGAATTCTTACTCTCTGTCAACTTTCGGTATTTTCCACTATTCGGTCGTCCCTTTGCTCTCGCAGTCGGGACGGTGGTCGAATGTCGTCTTACGACAAGTGCACAGCGTGAATAGTGGCGAGCGGGTATCGTATCCACAGGGAGGCTGTTGCCACACTACCTATCGATCCTAGGCTGGGTTAGGCTTCGATGTTTTATTAGGTGGAGATTGATTATGAAGTGTCGTAATGGTGGTGGATGTGAAGTGCGAGGGTGTCACTGTCAGCGGGGCACATCCAAACACAAAAGAAAACAAATAGAACAAAGAGAAAACAAATGAGTGGAAATATCATTAGGGTGTCGAAAATCCCCGCTAGGGCTTTCGGGTTTGGATAACGGGTCAGGGATCCCTTCGTCAAACGACGAATGCGGTAGGAGTGTCAAATCCAGGGATGGGAACGAGCACTTGACTTTTGTCATCACGCTCGTCTAACGCCTCCCCCATGTGCTGTTGTGCTTTCGTAGTCTGCTTTGCACAGGGACACGTGCATTACGCTTGACACTTGGTTCTTGTACCGCAAATCTGTGTTCACTCTCATGATCTACGGACTGGGGTACCACTCTACTGTTGGTTCAGGTAGTTGGGCTACTCTCGTAGTCACTGACTAGCTGATTGGGGATCAGTGGTCACCCCGACTCTCGAGTCACTTTCGTGAACGCGAGCCCCAGAAACGGCCACTAAACACAAATCGGATTCGTAGAGATTCTCCCTAAGATACTGAGTTGCTTTCACGATCCTCCAATCCTAGGGCTATTCCCCCAAAACCCCTTATCCAAACTACCGTAGAGCAACCCTAGATTCATCCAACTAAAGTTAACCCATCATCCAACCCCTAGAATCCTAGGGTTCTTCCCTTATCCTAGCAATAGATCTACTCAATCATTACACAAGAGATTGAAACAACAGGAATCAACATCACAAGCAAGTAAAATGAAAGCAATAAAGGATTCAACAATGAAAAATATATAAGATAGACAATAAAAGAGATTTACAAAGGAGAATATACTTAACTAATGAAGATCCGGTACATTATCATCCAAGAGGGGGCATATGTCATAGTCTAACCTCTGAAAATCATCCCAAAAGACAGAAAAGAAGTGAAATGGGCTAAAAACCGGCCTCGTCCAAATGGTGGCTACAGCTCCTATTTATAGCCTCCCCCCAAAAACCCTCGAAAAATCCCTAAAAGTGGTCTGTCGACATTGCGCTTAGTGGAGCGCACCCTAGCGCTCGAATGAGAGCCATCTTGACGCTTCCAACTGGTCGCGCAGAGGAGGGGTCGATCGATCGAGCGGTGAAGCCACTCGACCGAGCTCCCTCTTAGTGGACTTGATCTGCATCGCTTGGAATTGATGTCGCTCGGTTGAGCGATTGGCTGCTCGACTGAGCGAATTAGGTGCTAACTTTCCCGAGAGCTGTAAGGAAAAAATAGGAGCTCACTTACGACTTATTTGGGCAAGCATTGGGGGTCGCTCAGTCGAGCAAGTTGGGTTGCTCGGTCGAGCGGCCACTTGAAGCTTTTTCCTTGCTCGATGGTATCACAGCTCGGTCGAGCGGGGCAGCCGCTCGACCAAGCGATCTTGAAAATCTCATTGGCCTCTCCTTTGCTCTTCCTTCTTTCTCCCTTTCTTTGCTCCTTCTCCTTTCCAACGGATTTGAGTCATCAAATGCGGCACCACAGGTGCTCTGTCATCAGTGTTCGTGCCCTCTTCTCTAATATACTCCGAATTGCTCGATATTCCCTGAAATGCAAACAAATGCTCTTAAAGTCAAATAGTTCCAGTTATTAGCGTAAAAGTGTATAAAATCGGGATTTAAGCAATCATTTTGATGTGTAAGCTTATATATAAAGTGTGGAATATTATGACACATCAAAATCCCCTAATCTTACCTCTTACTCGTCCTCGAGGAAGGCTAGTAAGAAGCGAACCCGAGAGAGGAATACGATGGAGATGTGAGGCGATGACGACCTGGGGCTCAATCTTAAATTCAGCAAATGAATGAACCCAAGGATAAAAGAATACGTGAACACACACTATTAACGATTATAGCACAATTTCACACAAAAAACTTAAGTCTCGCTCAAATGAACATATTGTGGATTTCAATAAATATAACGAACTTGATAATCAATGAAATTAGAATAGAGCCACACCCTATCATAGTTTATCATGAAATATACTAAGATCACGAAAATGGATCCAATGTTCACAACTCATTCTCTAAACAGTGTATATATGTCATGATCAAAAAATTTCAAGCTTGCGTGGTGTTTTATTAAGCTTCATGGAATGAATTAGTAAATTAAAGTAAGGTAAGGCGTCACCACATTACGCCCATTTCATGACTCCTAGAACACATCAACTTTGCCAAATCTCTATTCTATATAGAAAGTGGGGGTAATATATGGAATTTTTTATTTTTACAAATTATTTTTGGTTATACAATTTTCTTATATACATATTTTTTTATATACACGAGATAACTCAATATATACAAGAGGCGGCATATGCATCCCAGACCAGACGGTCTTAGGGCATTGGGATACAAAGAACCCCTATGGCCTTTTATTTAGGATATTTGTTTGGTTTTTGTATTATTGGGATTTTTGCAAACTCACGTAAACACGATGAACATGATCAAAGATCATTTATTGGCTATTCATAAAAGAAAAGAAAAAGCATAGAATCTAGACATAGCTCAGTTTCAGTAATTCTAATCATCACTACTTTGTTTGTCGTGGAGTTATCATATCTCTTTTGAATAACTAAACATCTATGAAGCAATAGAATTATCAATCAAATCACGCAAGCGGCAAATAATTTTTAGATTTGATTCATTCATTTTTAGCTTAATTTTTTCAAGAATATGGTTGTGAAACTATGGATTCTACTATGAAAAATTATATTAACAATGATACACTAATCAAGGAATTAAACTCTAATCTAACAGATATCAGAGTTCATAAAAAAAATCCACGATATTTCATGATAAAATGAAGCATATGAAACATATATATAGAAGTGAACATGGTTCATCAGAAAATTTCGAAGTGTGTTTCACGACGAAGCAAAGTGCGTGCATTGTCGACTCCCCCAAGCTTAAACATCACATTGTCCTCAATGTGTGTATAACATGGATAGAGGACAACGTCAAAATAGGGAGTTACACAACAAAATTATATCTCTCCCCCAAGCTATTTCATATAGTGCTCGATGTGGACAGATGGGCATAAAAATTGGGGAGAGATGCAAAATAAGCATTATGATATGAGGGTGCACAATTATAGCATATAGAGGATTGGGTGCAAAAGATAATTGAGCAACCATCAAATGGGGTAAATTTATTAAATTAGGAAAGCATTAAAATCCTATACGGTCATCTTGCTGTTGAGAGGATTCGTGTTTATTTAAAGCATAAAATTCTACACTATAGCTACACTACTGGATCGGTACCACCTGTAGCAAAAGGCGAATCTAGTATATTCACCGGTGCAAGCAATTGCTCCAACAGCTCCTTTCATGGCTCCACCAGGTGCGTGTCTCCACGGATACAAACGAACTCCAGTAATGCAACCCCTAGCATATCCCTAAGGATTCCACCTATACCAAGTAGGAGACGAGCTGTATCAGTTCGTCTCTGATAATCATCCCCCGTGATATATGAATCCCAAAGAAAATCATCGATAGAAATAATGGAAATGAAATCTGGTAAATGATACTTCCCTAAGATTGTATCTCTACTCTCATGCACCATGACATGCAACTCTTTGTCGTGTGCCTCAGGATTTTCAGGTAACTCTAGCGTATGAGTGTGGGTCTCGTCAGGCAACTCCTCGCGGTGCTCCTCGGCAGGTTCCCCAAGCAGTGACACGTCCAAGCATACCTCTGGTTCATAATCGTATGTGTTCTACAAAAGGTACGACGTGTCAAAAATATCTGAATCAAAATAAATGTCGAATGGAATGCAAGATTCAGAAATTGAATGTGTGAAAATATCTCCATGAGTGGGAGTAGTAGGCTCTGATGGGTAGTCCTCTGCCAGTTGCTCAGCCATGATGATGGAAGGGAAAGATGGTAGAATCTTCTCTGTGGCCTCCTCCTGAACATCAACCCCTGGCTCTGTAGTGATACTCTCCGAGTGTCTCAATTCAGTTGCCTCATCAGAAGTAACTGCAATCATGCCAGGCGTTACTGTCTCGTCATAGGTGACATCGTCCACGCCCTCTCAACGCACTGCTTCGGCCTTCTCCTTGGTAGGTGCCGATGTCGCTGTGGGCTCGGGTATCTCCTCCATGGTGTAAAAATGGGTCTTGTTACCCTCAACTAGAGCAAATACTTTTCCATCGATTCTACCTGCAGGAGAGAGGTGCTGACTAATAAAATCTTGAAATGAAAGCTCAAAAGGATCACCTGTCGTTATTGTCAGTGGACCGGTGTATTGGACTATGTCCAAGATGCTTCTAAATAGGTCCCTATGTGTGTCCTTATTTTGCTCAACCTGAGGGAATGGTTCAAGAATGGGAGGCGGCTCGGGCACGACATCAGAAGCAATGTCATTGTCGCCTACACAGCTCTCATCCTTGATGTAATGATGCGAATATTCTCCCCCAAGCTGAACGCCATCATCACTCTCCATAGCCAATGTAAGTTCTTCATGTGCTTGTGATGTCGGGTGCTCATTAGATGCAATACTCTTGCAAAGTTCATCGACCTCTTGTTGCAACTTAAGGGTCTCATTTTGCTGAGATCTATTAATTTCCACGCTCTCCTCAAACCGTGCAAATGCCAAATTAATAGGATTATCAGGACTCAACAGGCAGACGCGGCTTTCATAGGGCATGTGTCCCTCCATGTCACAAGTCTCGTAGTAGGTATAGAACTCTGGGTAGTATTCATATCCTTCCATCTGATAGTACGGGTCCCGTGGATAATATTCGTTTTCTTCCATAGGAACCTTATATTGATCTAAATAATCTTCGCCTGAATACTCCCAAGATTATTCCATTGTACCTGAATAGTCAAAAACAACAACCTGGAAAAGATATCAGTGGTACAAGAAAAAGAGATAGCAATAAAGCGGTGGTGTGAAATAATATATCTCTTTGTTTCTCTTTATAAATTTTCTTTTTATTCGAAGTCTAGCAACCTAATTGTGATAAATATAGAATATGAAAGAACGTCTCCCCGGCAACGGCGCCAAAAACTTGTTCGGTCGTCCCTTTCCTCTCACAATCAGGACGATGGTTGAATGTCGTCTTACCACATGCACACGGTGTAAACAGTGGCGAGTGGGTATCGTATCCACAGGGAGGCGGTTGCCACACTACCTATCAATCCTAGGCTGGGTTAGGCTTCGATGTTTTATTAAGTAGAGATGGATTATGGAGTGTCGTAATGGTGGTGGATGTGGAGCATGAGGGTGTCACTGTCAGTGAGGCACTTCCAAACACAAAAGAAAAAAATTTAACAAAGAGAAAAAATGAGGAGAAATATCAATAGGGTGTCGGGAATCCCCGCTAGGGCTTTCGAGTTTGGATAACTGGTCAAGGATCCCTTCGTCGAACGACGAATGTGGGTAGGAGTGTCATATCCAGGGATGGGAACGAGCACTTGACTTTTATTGTCATGCTCGTCTAATGCCTCCCCATGCACAGCCGTGCTTTCGCAGCCGGCTTTGCACAAGGACGCGTGCATTACGCTCAACACTTGGTTCCCGTACCGCAAATCCTTGTTCACTCTTATGGTCTATGGACTGTGGTACCACTTTACAATTGGTTCAAGCAGTCGGGCTACTTTCGTAGTCGCTGACTAGCGGATTGGAGATCAGTGGTCACCCCCCGACGCTTGAGTCACTTTCATGAACGCGAGCCATGAAAACGGCCACTAAGCTCAAATCAGATTCGTGGAGATTCTTCCTAAGATACGGAGTTGCTTTCGTGATCCTCTAATCCTAGGGCTAATCTCCCAAAACCCCTTATCCAAACTACCGTAGAGCAACCCTAGATTCATCCAACTAAGGTTAACCCATCATCCAACTCCTAGAATCCTAGGATTCTTCCCTAATCCTAGCAATAGATCTACTCAATCATTACACAAGAGATTGAAACAACAGGAATCAACATCACAAGCAAGTCAAACGAAAGCAATAAAGGATTCAACAATGAAAAACATATATGAGAGACAATAAAAGATATTTACAAAGGAGAATATACTTAACTAATGAAGATCCGGTACATAATCATCCAAGAGAGGGCCTAAGGCATAGCCTAACCTCTGAAAATCATCCCCAAAGAAAGAAAATAAGTGAAAGGGGCTCAAAACAGGCCTCCTCCAAATGGTGGCTACAATTTCTATTTATAGCCGCCCCACAAAAACCCTAGAAAAATCCCTAAAAGTGGTCTGTCGATATAGCTCTCGATCGCGCGCTCGACCGTGCGCCATCTTGATGCTTCCAGCTGGCCGTGCGAAGGAGGGGTCAATCGGTCAAGCGGTGAAGCCGCTCGACCAAGCACCCTCTTAGAGGACTTGATCTCGCTGGGTTAGAATTGACGTCGCTCGGTCGAGCGATTGGCCGCTCGACCGAGCGAATTAGGCGCGAAATTTCTCGAGAGGTGTAAGGCAAAAATAGGAGCTCAATGACGACTGGCTCAGGCAAGCGTTGGGGGTCGCTCTGTCGAGCGAGTTAGGTCGCTCGGCTGAGCGGCCCCTTGAAGCTTTTTCCGTGCTCGACGGGATCACAGCTCGGTCGAGCGGGGTAATTGCTCGACCGAGCGATCTGAGAAAGCTCATTGCCTCTCCTTTGCTCTTCCTTCTCTTCTTTCCCTTGCTTCCATCTTTCTCCCTTTCTTCGCTCCTTCTCCTCTCCAACGACTTTGAGTCATCAAATCCGTGTTGAGTATTGATTCCCCGGATTTGGTTTTGATGATGATCAAACATAAATATCGTGTACTAACTCCTTGTGAGCGCAGTTACGGAGATCGTCGCTAAAAGTCTACGTACATCCAAAGCGGCGTCTCAAGACTTCTCAATACACATGATCGTATGCCTGAAGCTTAGTTGAAGCTCAAGGAGCATTATTGAAGTCAAGAGTGAAGATTGAAGCTTTGAAGATGGTTCGTCATGTTTAATTTAATGTCTTCTAGCTTCATAGAATAGAATGTTAAGCCTTGAGTAGGACTTACATTATAATCTTCTTATCGCTCATATCTTAGAGCTAGGATCATCTTAGAAGACATTAGGAACTTTTCCGAACCTATCGCTTCTTCCCTCGGCTTCTAGTGCATCTTAATTGGTTCAAGAAGAAGAACCAACCGACTAGATGACGATCTAGTCGGTCGACAATTCCTCTTGAACCGACTAGATGTCCTTGCTCAATTCTGCCTGGCACTGTTGATCAATTAGTCGGTCAAAGAAGGTTCACCGACCGACTAGATGACGATCTAGTCGGTTAGGAATCCTTCTCAGACTGACTAGTTATCATTGCCTCATTTCAGCCTGAGCTACTGTTTCGAGTTAGTCGGTCTAAGAACGATTGTCGACCGACTAGTTGAGGAACTAGTCGGTTGGAATTTGTTCGCAGACCGACTAGTTCAACTTAATTCAGCCTATACTATTTTGACTCTTAGTCGGTCAAAGAACACTCACCGACCGACTAGTTGTGAAACTAGTCGGTTGGCAAGTCTTCTTAGACCGACTAGTTCTTTATGTCTGAACTTTCTCTTTTGGCTGTTCTCCAGTTAGTCGGTTCATGTTGAATCACCGACCTACTAGTTGAGAAACTAGTCGGTCAGTGATCCGTCTTTGACCGACTAGTCTGCTTCAGAATAGAGCCGTTGGAGCATTTATTGCCACGATTTTTCCTCTCTCTTTCCTCTATCCTATATATACTTGGAGGGGTTCTTTCCTAGTATTTAAGGCTGGATATTTTGGGATTTAGAGAAATCAAAGAGAAGCAAATCAACTCCATTCTAAAGTTATCTCTTCTCACTAGAATCTCTCCCTCACTCTTATTCCTCAAGAGAGATTCATTGATTGTGAGCCATTCAAGCCAAGGGCTTTGAATCCAAGTCACCATCCTCCATCCTAGCCTTACATCGCTGATCATATTGGTGGAGCTTCGGTTTGGTGACATATTCTTCCTCAAAATCCTTATTGCCCTAATTTGGTAAGTTTACTCAAGGCATATGATTTTGTTGGTAAGTATTTTATTGTTTCATTTACTTCGATACTGTAAGTGTTTCTCTCGGTTGTGAGAGAAAGTGTGTGATCCCGGGTTGTGGGAGTCACATTTATATTTGTGTATGATTTGGTCTTGTAGAGGTTTTTCTACAAGATTTCATAGTGGAAATCTTGGGTTAGTGGTCTCTAACTCAGGTATCCGGAGGGGATCCGAGTGGTTGGGACGTAGGATCACCAGAAACAAGTCGGGGAGACTTGGGTGGATCTGAACCCGTTACATGCTTTGTTGCGTTGTCTATTCTTGTTATTTGTAGTCTATTCCACATTGTTGTTTGTGTGTTTGCACAATAATTAGGAATAACACTCTTGATTATTTTAAAGTACTATTCACCCCCCCTCTAGTACTTGTGCATTAGCTACGTAGGGCATTACATTTGGTATCAGAGCCAAGGTTCATAGCTATGACAAACAACGACTACAACGTCTTCAAGAATCGTGAAGGAGCTTCTTTAGTTTTGGAAGGACAATCCTCAGTTAGGCCTCCTCACTTCAACGGTACCAACTATGGGTACTGGAAATGCCGACTGGAAACCTTCCTCCGGAGCGCTTCACTTTGGAGAGCCACATTGACGGAATATGTCGAGCCCGAAGAAGCTTTCACGAAGTGGACTACCGCGGAGGTTGCCGCGGAGGCAAACAATGCCAAGGCAATGAATGCCTTACAATGTGCGTTGGAGCCCGAAGACTTCAACAAGATATGCACATGTAAGAGTGCATATCAAATATGGAACCAACTCCTCATCTTGCACGAAGGAACGAGTACGGTAAAAGACTCTAAACTCGTTGTTGCTAACAAAGAATTCGAGTTGTTTCACATGGAACAGGGTGAAACTATGAAGGAGTACTATGATAGCTTCGTGGATATATCCAACGAATTGGAAGCTCTTGGGAAGATCTACACCCAAAAGGAGAAAGTCGCGAAGATTATTGAAGGACTTCCTTCTTCTTGGGAAAAGCGTACCTTCTCCATCGAGGAAGGTAACGATATGAATAAGTATACTGTTGTACAATTAACGGGTACCTTGATGTCTTATGAGGTATGCAAGGAAAGCAAGATCAGGATGAAGGACAAGATGAAGGCGTACTTGAAGCAAGACGAGCCAAAGAAAAAGGCGATTGCATACAAGGCCGCTCCATCTACCGATGATGAAGAGTCGGAAGAAGAGTTGGACATAGAATCCATTGCCCGAATGGCAAAGGAGTTCGACCGATTCTTCTGAAAAGGTAAGTTGAAGAATAAATCAAGATTTATTTCGACTAATGCCTCCGCTCCTAAATGTTATAAATGCAACAAGCCAGGACACATCAAGCCGGATTGTCCTCTCAACAAACACAAGGCGAAGTGGAAGGCATCCAAGTACGACAAGTCGAGAAAGTACAAGAAGGGGTACAAGAAAGGGCTTGTCGACACATTCACTGACTCCGAAGAGGACTCCTCTAGTGGAGAGTCAGATGATGACCAAGTGGAGAAAGCACACACGTGCTTCATGGGAAAAGAGGAACGTGATCAAGAGACCTCCTCCGATGAAAGCGAAGATGGAAGCGAGGATGAAAGAGAGGATGAACGCGAAGAGGTAACTATGGATGAACTTAGATTAGCCAACGAATAACTTTGGTATAAGTTTTCTAAATTGGCTAATAGATTTATTAAGACTAAAAATGAGCTAACTAGTCTTCAAACCTCGCCTAAGCCTATCATCGTCAACAACGACACCGTTGTTGAAGGGTTGAGAAATGAGATCGTAAATCTCAAATCTCAACTTGAGCATGTTCATGTTGAGGATTCGAATGAACATGTGATAGCGGATTTGACGTCTCAAAACTCAACTTTGAGTATTGAGAATAAGAATCTCAAGTCACGTGTTTGTGCACTCACATCGCAAGTGTCCACCTTGGATGCTTCTATGCATTCTCTCACCGAGAAGTATGAGTGCACATTAGGCCGAATTCATGAATTCAATAAAGGTAATGGCCATTTGGATAATATCATAAATGACTTACTTCCAGCCAATCATCACATTGGCTTGGGGTATAAGATGGGAGATTCATCCAAATCGTCCACCACCTTTGTTAGGCCAACTCCGATGCCTCAACTAATGGGAGTAAACACTTCATGGGTAGTTCTTCTACCAATGGTGCTTCCGCTAGGTACACACCCTCATTTGAAAAGAAACCCACTTTGGGTGGACCTCCAAAGAAGGGTCATGCTTTCATATATACCATGCCACGTAGGAATACACCTCCTACTCCACGTGTTCACATGTATGATGATTTTTATGCTCCACATCCACGAGCACGTGCACACCATGTGAGACACACTCATGCACGTGTTCCTCCACATGCATATGTTCATCCTCATTACCATATGAATGATTATCATCATGCACCATTTCATCATATGCCATATGCTTATCCACGACATGCATCACGTAGACATCAACAACGTATGCATGCACCCAATAGGAATATAGCTTCCAAAATCTTCACTATTTGGAGCCCGAAGGACACAAGCATGCATGAAAAACAAGCTTACATGAATTCCTATTTTATGAATGTCGTGCATAATGATGATTTCGTTGGGAAGTCTAAGTCCAATTGGACTTGGCTTCCAAAGGTCTAATCTCTTAGGACCCAATGTCCTTGGGTACCATCGAATGATATTTTATCTTCAGGTACTCAAGAATAAGAGAAGGAGCAACAAATCTAAATTTAGCTCCAAGAATTATGTTTTCTAGGTTCAATCCACCGTGGGATACCAACCCTACCAACTCCTTGATTTGCAAGGATTTTCACTCAAATGGAGTTGATGGTGCTTAAGAGATGCACCAAAGTAGGGGGAGCTTAATGTTGTAAGTATATTCTTACATTTGATATACACTTGGTATCCATGTGTGTTGAATGCATGCTAGTTCTAGAATTACGTATGCCATAGTTTTATGATGTTCTATCTACTTTTGGCATAACATTTTTGCATGTTACTTTTGGTATCAATTTGCTACATTTGGTTCTCATTGGATTTTTTTTGTCTCTGATGTTGACTTTCGTCCTTCAACGATTTTATTGGTTAAATAGATTTAATTTTATGAAAACATAGAATTGTTTTCCATGCACTTAATTAACCAAGAATGTTGATATTGGAGAGTATGTTCCATAACTCAATAGGTGAAATTGATTTGAGTTTTGATGATTTCGTTTTTCAATTTTCGACTATGGTCACGTTGGCACGCTTTGATTTACTTCGGTATTTTCCATTTGGTATTTTACATTGGTGTCATTTGGACCGCAGTCGTATTCTTAGACTCTCATGCTTTTATTTTTAGCCATTGTAATCTTGTCGTTGATCTCCTCCCGCTCTTTTTGCTAATGCCAAAGGGGGAGAGAATTAATAATGACGATGTGCTAAATGATAATTCAAAGCAATTTACCATGAATCTAATTTGATATGTTAGATTCAGGGGGAGTGAAGATATAAAAATGGAGTTAGATCCTAAATTGCAATAATAGGATTCATATTTCAAATTTCCCTCGTATGCTTGATGCGTATGATTTTTGTTTAATACGGAACTAACGTGTCATCAATGCAGTGGGAGTAAGTAAATTTCATTTGAATCATTATTATTGATTATTATTTATGTTGGTTTGTCATCACCAAAAAGGGGGAGAATGTTGAGTATTGATTCCCCGGATTTGGTTTTGATGATGAGCAAACATAAATATCGTGTACTAACTCCTTGTGAGCGCAGTTACGGAGATCGTCGCCAAAAGTCTACGTACATCCAAAGCGACGTCTCAAGACTTCTCAATACGTGTGATCGTGTGCCTGAAGCTTCGTTGAAGCTCAAGGAGCATTATTGAAGTCAAGAGTGAAGATTGAAGCTTTGAAGACGGTTCGTCATGTTTAATTTAATGTCTTCTAGCTTCATAGAATAGAATGTTAAGCCTTGAGTAGGACTTACATTATAATCTTCTTATCGCTCATATCTTAGAGCTAGGATCATCTTAGAAGCCATTAGAAACTTTCCCGAAGCCTATCGCTTCTTCCCTCGGCTTCTAGTGCATCTTAGTTGGTTCAAGAAGAAGAACCAACCGATTAGATGACGATCTAGTCGGTCGGAAATTCCTCTTGAACCGACTAGATGTCCTTGCTCAATTCTGCCTGGCACTGTTGATCAATTAGTCGGTCAAAGAAGGTTCACCGACCGACTAGATGACGATCTAGTCGGTTAGGAATCCTTCTCAGACCGACTAGTTATCATTGCCTCATTTCAGCCTGAGCTACTGTTTCGAGTTAGTCGGTCTAAGAACGACTGTCGACCGACTAGTTGAGAAACTAGTCGGTTGGAATTTGTTCTCAGACCGACTAGTTCAACTTAATTCAGCAGATACTATTTCGACTCTTAGTCGGTCAAAGAACACTCACCGACCGACTAGTTGTGAAACTAGTCGGTTGGCAAGTCTTCTTAGACCGACTAGTTCTTTATGTCTGAACTTTCTCTTTTGGCTGTTCTCTAGTTAGTCGGTTCATGTTGAATCACCGACCTACTAGTTGAGAAACTAGTCGGTCAGTGATCCTTCTTTGACCGACTAGTCTGCTTCAGAATAGAGCCGTTGGAGCATTTATTACCACGATTTTTCCTCTCTCTTTCCTCTATCCTATATATACTTGGAGGGGTTCTTTCCTAGTATTTAAGGCTGGATATTTTGGGATTTAGAGAAATCAAAGAGAAGCAAATCAACTCCATTCTAAAGCTATCTCTTCTCACTAGAATCTCTCCCTCACTCTTATTCCTCAAGAGAGATTCATTGATTGTGAGCCATTCAAGCCAAGGGCTTTGAATCCAAGTCACCATCCTCCATCCTAGCCTTCGATCGCTGATCATATTGGTGGAGCTTCAGTTTGGTGACATATTCTTCCTCAAAATCCTTCTTGCCCTAAGTTGGTAAGTTTACTCAAGGCATAGGATTTTGTCGGTAAGTATTTTATTGTTTCATCTACTTCGATATTGTAAGTGTTTCTCTCGGTTGTGAGAGAATGTGTGTGATCCCGGGTTGTGGGAGTCACATTTATATTTGTGTATGATTTGGTCTTGTAGAGGTTTTTCTACAAGAATTTCATAGTGGAAATCTTGGGTTAGTGGTCTTTAACTCAAGTATCCGGAGGGGATCCGGGTGGTTGGGACGTAGGATCACCGGGAACTAGTCGGGGAGACTTGGGTGGATCCAAACCCGTTACATGCTTTGTTTGCGTTGTCTATTCTTGTTGTTTGTAGTCTATTCTGCATTGTTGTTTGTGTGTTTGCACAATAATTAGGAATAACACTCTTGATTATTTTAAAGTACAATTCACCCCCCTCTAGTACTTGTGCAGTAGCTACGTAGGGCATTACAATCCGGTGCCGCCGGTGCACCGGTATCGATGTTCGTGCCCTCTTCTCTAATATACTCAGAATTGCTCGATATTCCCTGAAATGCAAAGAAACGCTCTTAAAGTCAAATAGTTCTAGTTATTAGCATAAAAGCGTATAAAAGAAGGATTTAAGCAATCATTTTGACGTGTAAGCATATATATAAAGTGTGGAATATTATGACACATCAGCCACACAGTCGCCTGTAGAAGGATTCTTATTAGCCTGATGGTTTTCAGGCACCTGTCCAACCTTCATCAGTTGACTGTCTTATGTGGTAAGTTACCGTTTGAATTCTTATCTACCCTCTGACACAGTGCAGCAGGCGACTGTAAGTTCTTCATCAGTCGCCTGTCCTGGCTGTAAATTAAATCAGTTGGCTTTTTCCACACCGATTTCAAAGGAGGTTTGGGTATTTTGCTTGAGGGGTTTAGAGAACTTATAAAAGGGTCTCCTACAGTTCCATTGGAGACCTCTTGGAACCCTTGAGACTTCATTAATCTCATCTCGAAGCTCTCAAGCTTTCATTTTCTCTAAGCCCTAGAATCTCATTCTCTTTTGCTCTCCACCCTAGAATCAAAGTTGATATCCTCTAGGCATTTGGTGGTGACAATAGAAAGGGCTTCACTCTCTTATTGGAAGAGATCAACACTCATTTCACTTTACTCCTTAAGTTCTACTTCAAAGTATAGGTGAATTGTAAGTGAATTTAATTATTTCATAACTTTTGTTATTTGGATTAACTCTCGGTTTGTGAGAGTGGTTTGTTTGATCCCAAGTTATGGGAGCCGAGGACATCGAGGATTGTTAGATTACACTTGTAGGATTGATACAAGTGGGTTTAATGAAAACCTCAAGTTAGGGTTCTAACGTGAGTATTGGAAGGTATCCGAGTGAAAGAACGTAGGATTACCAGGAACAAGTCGGGATTGGACTTGGGTAATTCGAACCCTTGAAACATCTCTTTGTTAGTTTGTTTCATTTTGGGTTAATTTACAATTCCACATTTATTGTTGGTTAGGGATTTAAATTGGTATAACTATAAATTTTATAAACACTATTCAACCCCCATTCTAGTGTTTTCCTCTTAGCCAGGGTCCTTACACCGCCCGCCTTAAAGTGTGGGGAGGAGTGGTGGGGCAAGTAATGCACGTGGATCTCAGGATCTATGGCAGGGAAGCGATGCTCACGGGGTAAGTCGAAGGCAAAAAGTCAATCCGTGGCCGCGTCAACATGGGAGCAAATGGGTAAGATAGTGTAATCGGTGTGCTTGGGACCATAAAGCCATGTGTACCCCTCAGCTCCCTGTGTCTTGATCATGAACATCCTGGTGAAGGCGTTCGTGTCAAGGGACGTGGGGCATTCAGCCTGAAGGAGGTCATCGGGAATCTCAGTGTGGAAGGATGTGTACTGGGCAATCAAAGTAATAAGGCCACCACAAAAGATTTCTCCCGTTTGGGAGGTGGCGACCTTCATAATCTCACCCACCATCCACTCCAAACTCCGTAGGGTGTATCGTGGGGAGGAAAGTTCGGTGGGTGAGTCAAACCACTGAGGTTGTGTCATAAGCAATGGGAAGAGGAGTTCAGTGAGGTTCACTGTCACACAGTCGGTCCTAGCAAACATGGTACAAGCTAGGACCTTATGCACAATACGAATGCATGGGTGAACAATTGGGGAGGCATTGGCCGTCCTCGGGTCAAATTCCCCCGAACCTGTGATCTCCCTCCAAAATGCCCCCGCATTGAATCTGCAGGGGGTACGAACGCTCATCAGGGCTTATGCTCCCATCAGCGGGCCAACCAAACAAATCATCCAACTACTCAAACATGAGCTCCCAATCTACATTCCATAAGCAGAATGAGAGACCATCCCCTGTGCGGTGTAAGGAACTTAGGAATTCTAGGATCGGACAGACATGTCTCGACATGCATATGTAAGAATGTTGTCCAGCAACTATTGGCAAACTAAGTCTCGACGACGTATAAACATCCTAAGGATAGGAGGGTGTTGAGGTTCGCGAACTTTGTCACAGTCATGGGGCATGGGTAAAGCCTGGCAATGGCCGTTCTCTACGGCTCGTCCCCTAGAATTATCCCGTGTAATGCTATCGTGGGTGGTGTAATTGGAGGAGGTGGGGGTAGCTCAGTGCCTCTATGGGCACGTGGTTGCCTACCAGAGGATGATGTGGATGTTCTCTTGGGTCCCATAGTGTGTGTGAGGTGGTGAGAATGATACAATACACACACTAAATGCAATGATCTTAGGAAATAGCAACAAAATTTTTGAGCAAAGCTTGAAAATTTGAGAAGAGGAAAGAGTTTACCCAAATTTGACGGATCTCGAAGGATATTCTCCTTCAATTGGCTCCTTGATGTGGATTGAGCTTCCCCACGCCTCTCCATGGCCATGATCCTGCTCCTTGGGTTTGAATTTGGGTGGAGGGTGGATTTTGGGTTAGGGTTTGGTGGATAATGAGTAGATGATGGGATTTTGGGGGTTTGGTGGAGAGTAAGGGGTTGTGGGAGGTTGGAGAAGGAAGATGGAGTTAAATTGGGTGATGGGTTTAGAAAAATTAGGGTTTAAGGGTTTGAATGATGGAGGGCATGAATGGGGAAGAAGGTGGGCCAAGGGGTTTAAATTTGAAAATTCTGCGGGCGCACGGTCGTGCTTGATTTCGGCATGGCCTTGCTACTTGGTTTGTAGTCTAGGCAGTACGTCTGTAGCTAGCACGACCGTATCACCTGGTAGCATGACTTGGCCAATTTCTTCCCTTTGGTCCGCACAGCCATGCAAGCCGCCTGTGCTAAAAATTTGCTCTCTATCTGATTTTGACTCTGTCAACACGGTCCTGTACTACAGCCATGTCGCTGATGTTTCTTTCAGGGGCCATCTTTCTTTGGATGACACGACTGTGTGTTACAACAACAAAATCGTGTCCAATCTCTGCACAGAAAACTGATCTTGAAATTGGGCACGCACTTACGAAATCATTGTATAACTTTTATTCAAGCTAAAAAACAAAAACACGCAAAAATAAGGGTCAGAAAAGTGGGTTGCCTCCCATTAAGCGCTTTGTTTAACGTCGTTAGCTCAACGTTCCGTAAGGTCTAGGCATTTGACGTAGCAGGCTTGGTGAGTGCCCCTCTAATACGTTTCGACTGTCGGCACGTAGATTTATTTGCCTCTCTTGTGGGGTCTCACCAGCAGTGGCGGGGCCTTCGCGCTGTGGCTTCTTCTTCTTCACACATCTCTCGGTGGCATTTTTTGTCATTAGCTTCTTCCTCGAGGCAAATTTTGTAGCAGCACCCAGATGCTTCCCCTTGCATGCCTTAAAGATATTCTGATGCATGAGAAGGGGTTAGGAAAGGAAAAGCGAGGCAAACAAGAATCAGAGATTAAGGGCAATACGGGACTAGGGCTAGAAGATTCTTCCTTTGTGGATTCTTCCTTTGGATAGGTTTCACATGTATCGATGCTTAGGCACTCCTTGGGCGAGGATGCCTTCAAGTTCTTTCTGAATTCATAATTAAGTTTTTGGTCCCTGACCCTGAAGGACGACTTTTCGTTCTTGCCATCAATAATTGCTCCCGCAGTCGACAGAAAAGGTATCCCCAATATGATCGGTGTCCTTGTGTATTCATCCATATCCATTATGACGAAATCGCAAGGGATGTAGATCCCTACCACTTGGACCGGTATGTCATGCAGAGTGCCAACGGAGTACTTGACTGAGTGATCAGCTAGCTTGAGCGTGATCAATGTGGGCTCTGGTCACCCATCCCTAGTTTCCAGCAAATCGAAAGAGGCATTAGGCTAACGCTAGTGCCTAAATCGCATAGAGCACGACGAATTGGCATGTCCTTAATTAAGCAAGGGGTAGAAAAAATCCTTGGCTCGTCGAGCTTAGCAGGCAGCTTCTTCTATAGGATCGCAATGCATTCTTCCGAAAGTGCCACCATAGATGCCTTCTTCTTCAAAAGGTCCTTTATGAATTGACCAAACGAGGGGATTTCCATAAAAACGTCTAAAAATGGAATGTTCAAGCTTAGTTGCTTCAAGGCCTCAAAAAATTTGCGATACATCTCCCCCAACTTGGCTTTATCTAGCCTTGATGGAAACGGCACTGGTGGCACGTACACATGGGTCGGCTCCGCAACTTCTTCATCATCTTTGGTTTTTTCAGATGTGACATTCTTCTCAGGGATGTGACGCTCACCTTGGGGGCCCGTGTTGACAGATGTGATGGGAAATCTAGTCCCACCCCAAATTGGTTTTGATGCTGAGCACACCAAATGATATTAACGCACTAACTACATTATCTAAGTGTATAGGTTACGCGATCAATTGATGAAAGCTTTACGCATACTCTGAAAAGAAGAAGCTCAACCACACTCAAAAGATGAAGATGAAAATTGATAGCTCACATTCTACATCAAGCATAATTGAAGCTCAAAGATGAAGCTCATGAAACGTGCTCAAAGCTTAAGCTAAGGAGGAGCTCCAATTCAAAGTGAAGCACGCATCTACATCAATATCTTATCGGCTTCAGAAGTATTCATTTAAGTCTTAGTGTGTGAGTTGTTCTTTTTAGAAATATGTTAAAGCCAATATATATTGCACACACACACAAAAACGTTTTCGAAACAAAGTTTTTAAACTCGTTTTAAAACTCGTTGAGAGCTAAGCTATTTGATTAAATTCTTGTACTCAATCTCCAAACACCTAGGAGTTGATTACTCACCTTTATAGCAGAGTTTCCCTGAAAAATCTGCTCTGGGAGTCGATTAGTGAAAACTCTCTGGGAGTCGACTACCTCCCTATGGAGTCGACTACCAGCTGCATTTTTGACTGCCCAGATTTCACTCCTTCATTTACTCAATCGCTTGATTGGTGGGCTAAAGTCAAACTGTTTTTGAAATTCAAAATCTCTTTTAAAACTCTATAAATAGTGAGCCTATGAGAACCATTCACAACACCAATTCTCTCTATTCTTGAGCTAAGCTAAACTCTTGTGAATTCTTAATCGCTCTCATCGCTCTCAAATTGTCGTAGCCAAAATCTGGTTCTTAATTTCTGATCTTACAGTTTTTAATCTAAATTCTTTTAAGATCATTTTATTTTTTGCTATTGTAAAATTTCTTTTCAAAATCCTTTCTTTTTGATTTAATATTCTTCAAAGGATTTTTAAGAATCAAGATTCTAGATCACAACGAATTTATTTATATTCTTTGTGTGATCTAAGAATGTTTTAATTCTTTTAGCCACATAAGCACAATTGCGATAATATTTTGGCTATAGAATTATATTGGGTGTAAACCAATCTCCACCATTCATTGTGCTGAATTGGATTTTTGATCTTTTACTTGGAGTCCCTTTGTGATAAGGGTTGTTGAAAATCCTAGTCAAGACTAGGTGGTTGGAAATCCTGGTAGGGATACTAGGTCGTTGGAAATCCTAACGAGTGAAGTTAGGTACTTGTATTGCTAAGGCAATAGTGAATTAAATCTCGTATCGGATTGGTTGGGGACTGGACGTACCCAGGTTGCGAGGAACCAGGATAAAATCGCTTGTCTTTCTGTGTGCTTTCTGTGTTTGTATTTATTTACTTGTGCAAGCAATTTATTTGTTGTTTATATATTATCATTGTAATTCTTTCTTTGTTAATACTATAAAGATTGCAATTTCTATTCCGCTGTGTAATCTCTTAGTTGCTTGTAATTAATTTTCATATTTGTTTAAGTTTATCTTGTTGATTAAGGACCAAGAGTGGATCACTTTACTTGGTTCCTGAGGCAACATTGGAAGGGAACTCTATTGTGTTATAATAATCAACGAAAAAGTTTTTACCTTATACAACACAATTCAAAAACCCACCTTCTAGTGTTAATTGCCATCCACGGGATCCAACAAGATGGTCCCGCTAACTTCCTCACTCTCTTAAGCATCACAACATTCATCGTTTTTGGATTTTGTTCGGGTTGTGCCGGAAGTGTTCCTTGGTTACTTGCCATGGTGCCCACTTGTTGTCCCAATTGGGCTACTTGCATCTCCAACATCTTGTTGGAGGCAGTGAGTGCATCCATCCTTGAGTTAGCTTGTAGAATAGCATTCTTAAAACTGTCATTCCTTTGGCTTGCTAAGCCATAAAATTCTTTATGGTGGTCTGTAAACGAGACTTCTGTGGTGGTGGTGGTAGTGGAGCATTTCATATCGGCCTTTGCTGCTGAAACCCGGTCTACAGAGGGGGCATGGCTTGAAAATTTTGGGTGTTTCTGCCACCCTTGGTTGAAGGTCTGTGAGTATGGGTTCCCCTACGGCCTTGGGTAATAAAGACCATTAGCTTGCTCCATCGACAGTCCTTGGGCCTGAGCCGTTCCAAATATACACTCTAGGGCTTGGTGTCCTTGAATCACACGGACTTCATAGCTTGCCATTACGGAGGAAGAGGAAGAGGCTCACTTTTCAGATCTAATTTGAGAGATTTGTTGGACTATACTGTCAAATTTTCTCTCGAAAAGTGTTATCATGTCTACCTCCAGCTTGTCGCCCTTCTTGGCAGATTCTCTCTCGTTTCCCCAATGATAATTGATGGAAGCCATTTCTTCCAACAATGCATTCGCCACTTCTGGGGTCTTGGTCATGATAGCACCTCCTGCTGCAGCATCTATAAATATCATAATCTGGTGCTTTAGCACGTTGTAAAAGATCTTTATCAGCAACCACTACAGTATTCCGAGGTGTGGGCATTTTCTTTGGAGCTCCTTATAACACTCCCAAGCTTTATACAGGCTCTCCTGGTCATACTATCCAAAGGATATAATCTCGTTCCGAAGCGTCACCGTCTTGTCAGGTGGGAAGAATTTGTTCATAAATTCCCTTGCCACTGGGTCCCATGTAGTGAAGGCGTCTGCCTTGTTTCTCTTTAGCCATTCTTTTGCCTTGTCACTTAGCGAGAACATGAATAACCTTAGCCTGGTGGCGTCCTCTGAGACATTATTTAGCTTTATGGTGTCACACTTCTCCAAAAAAAAATTGGTCAACTGCTCATTGGGGCTCTCAGTGTGGTGGCTGCTAAACTGATCCTGCTGAATAAACGGGATCAATCCCGGTTTCGGCTCAAAGTATGTCATCTGAACTGCAGGACACCTGATGCTGGAGATTGGGTACTTGAGGGTATCATGAATTCCTTGAGGGACTTTGGGGGTTCTTGTTCATCATCCATTCTATCATGTAGTGCCTTGCGACGTTGCTCTTTATTTAACCTTCTAAATGTAGCTTCTATCTCAAGGTCAAGCGGCACCAGATTTCCTGAGCTGAGACTTCACCTGTGCATAGAAGAGACAAGAACTAAGACAAACATCAATAGCACAGTTAGATACAAAGAAATAGAAATATGAAGAGAGAGAGAGAGAGAGAGAGAGAGAGAGAGAGAGAGGGAGGGAGAGAGAGAGAGCATGGTCTACTAAACAATTCACCAAAACAAAGTCAAGCCGTTTGCTTCCCCGACAACGGGGCCAAAAGCTTGTTGTCACTTTAATTTATGTGCACAAGCGCATGGGTCATGTGTAGTGGGTGTCGAACACAAAGAGGCAAAGGTTTGAATCAGAGATTTCTATCAAATTTCATCTAGCTTCTCGGCCCAATGATATTAGTCACAAATAAGGGCTATATCTCAATCCTCGTCCCCTCGACGTCTAGCCATGAGAGAGTACTCGGATGATAGGATAGATCTCTATCGTAGCCCCTATGGGTCGTCGGTCGCTACGATATAGGTGATTCTAGTGACTGTACCTGATGGGTCGTCGGCATCGGGCACTAGATAGTTAACACTCCATTAGGGGCGTCAAATCAAAACCCCAATGGGTCATTGGTGGTTAGGATTGTGTAGCACCATAATGGGATGGGTTGAATTAGGCATCCAATCCTATCCCTAGATTACAATCTAGTTTGGTCGATATTTTGGATGATCCATCACGATCAATTCTTACAATAGCGCTCTACATGGCTGTAGCCTATAAGACTACTCACTAGTCATGGTAATTCTAGATGAAATCAACATAAAAGAGCTTAAGATTAGCAAAATAGAAAATTAAGCTAAGTATGACAATCAATGCAATCCAACAATGCAATAAGGAATTAGAAGTAAATAACTAATTAAAATAAAGATTAGATATTCATTCATTCAAACTCAGAGAATTACAGCAAAGAGAACCCCATAAATTCGCATAGAAAACACACACACAAAGTTCTGAAAAGTGAAAAAGCTCCCTTTGTTCGTTACACAAGTTTCCTTAAATAAAAAACCTTACGCACGGCCGTATCGAAAAATGGCATGGCCATGTCGAGGCTAACAACCTAGGTTAAACATGCGATGTCATCGATCTGCACGGCCGTGCACTAAATCGGTACGGCGGTGTCATCCAGTCTCTGTGCTTCTGCTGCCCAGCTGCCCCAAATTGGCACGGTTGTGCGAGACAACCATGCTGCTAGGAAGTGTACTAGAATAATTACAGAATGGACGTGCTTCTCTTCTGCAGCACGGCCGTGCTTCTCTTCTGTAGCACTTCCTTGCAGCTGGTGCATTGACACGGCCGTGTAGATGCACACACTGCCGTGTCATACCCTCTTCTCCTCCTTTTTGCCTCCGAGCTCGACCATGGCACTTCCTCTCCTTAGCTTCCCTCCTTCGGTCTCAATATCGCCTAAAATGCATCGTTTTGGGCTCGATCACCTGCATCATGGAGAAAAGCATACCCCCGGGCATCAAAGTGGTGAAAGATAACAAAAACGATAAAAACAAAGGCGGTGGAGTGAAATAAAGCGTGAAAACACGGGAAAAAGGGCGGAAAAAGGTGTATAAAATACGCCTAACACTAAATATATAGCCACTAGTTGCCTTTGAGTCATCTGAAAGGTGTTCCCATCAGCATTGATATATCCTTCAAGGACAACAGGAAACTTCAGATAATGTAATCCAAGATTCATGTTCCTCTTAAGGTACCTCATGACTCTTTCAGTAGCATGCCAATGCTCAATACTAGGTCTGCTAACCTGCATAGTAACCCTATAGCTTAAGCTATATGAGGCCTAGGCAATCAGCAACATATCGAAGACTGCAAATGATGCTCGTACACTCAGATTGTTTAACACCGTTGCCGGTGTTCTTGAACAACTTAACACTAGGTTATCAAAAATTTATTGTTCATAACATGAATGTTAGAATCAAAAATCAGCATATCATCAACATACAAAAATATAAGAGTGCAAATATCATTTTCAGATTTATAACATATGCATTTGTCACTTTCGTTAACTTTGAAACCATTAGAGATAACAAGGTTATCAAATTTTTCATGACATTGCTTAGGTGCTTGTTTTAAACCATAAAATGACTTGTCTAATTTGCACACTTTGTCTTTTTAACCAGAAACTACAAAACCTTCAGATTGATCCATGTAGATTTCTTATTCTAATTCACCATTTAAAAGGCTGTTTTAACATCCATTTGGTGCACTACTAAATCATGTATAGCATCAAGAGCTAAAAACACACGTATGGATGTAATTCTAGACAGGTGAAAAAGTAACAAAGAAAACTACATTTTCTCTTTGTCTAAATTATTTGGCGACAAGACGAGCTTTATATTTATCTATAGTTTCATCAGGTTTCAACTTCTTCTTAAGTATCCACTTACGCCATATTGATTTACAACCTGGAGGTAAATCTACTAGGTGCCAAGTCCTATTAGATTCAAGAGCGTCCTTCTCATCATTTTATAGCCTCTTGCCACTATTCCATCAACAGAGGACAAAGCCTCTTTAAGATTGCTTTGATCTTCTTCTAAGATAACCAAAACCTTTAGATAATCGGGCATGTTTACTCCGCATAGGTTCAATTTCTAATTCCATATCAGACTCATGAATACTATTGATATGCATATTACTAGAACTTGAGCCCCCACTATTCTTCAATTTAAAAGGATATCTATTTTCAAAAACTCAGCATTATTAGATTCAATAACAACATGATCTATCAAATAATAGAATCGATACGCTTTGCTATTAATAGCATAACCAATAAACACACATTCATATGCCCTACTAGCAAGTTTCTTCCTTTTGGAGTCAGGAATCTGAACATATGATAAACAACCCCAAGTCTTAAAGTAAGTCATATTTGGTTTTTTATTCTTAAGAACTTCATATAGAGAAATTTTGCATTTAGATTTAGGAACTCCATTAAGCTTATATCAAACAGTCAATAAAATTTCCACCAACAATGAGAAGCAGCCCCAGAGTTAAGTAAAATAACAACTATAGATTCAGCTAAAGTTCTATTTTTCCTTGCAGCTTTACCATTCATTTTAGGTGAATATGGAGCAGTTTTCTCATGAATTACGTCATGTGAATTATAAAAATTAATGAATATATCAGAGTCATATTCAATTCCTCTATCAATCCGTAATCTCTTTATTTTTTTTTATTACATTGATTTTCAAATTCAGTCACAAATAATTTGAACATATCAAATGCATCACTTTTATTTTCCATGAGATAAACAAAAGTATAGTCAGATCAATCATCAATAAATGTGATAAAGTATGTTTACCATTCCTAGTCAAAACACCATTAAACTCACATATATCAGAATGAATTAAATCAAGAGGTTTTGATTCTTTGAATACTGATTTATGTGGGGTTTTGGTGATTTTGGCTTGACTGCAGAATTCACATTTATTAAAATCATCTAATGACATTTTGGGATAAGGCCTAAGTTGCTCATATTTTGTTAGACTCATTTTATACACCTTTTTCCACCCCTTTCGTCCCATACTTTCTGATTTTATTTTATACCATTCTTGATATTTCTCCCGTTTTTATACGTTTTTATCCATTTAATGCTTTGGGTATGTAATCTGTGCATTTTAAGGAAATCCACGTGCAAATGATGCAAATCTGTGATTTGGGGAGAAGGGAAAGAAAACGGCAAGAATTGGTGAAGATCGGACTCAAGGAAGTGAGATATTGGCCAAGTAGTAGGCAGCACGACCGTGCGTGCAAATGCACGGCCGTGTCATATCATGAGGCCATGAGAGAAGCTACAATAGCATTGACATGACCGTGCTGGTTTTTGACCCGGTCGTGCTCAATTCCACTGCACATGGCACAGAGCTCCCTGGCAGCAGGGTCGTTTCATACGATCATGCAATGACCGTACTTACTAGAGCTGAAGATGGGTTTAAGAAGGATCGACATGGCCGTGTCGACTTGCGGTATGGCCGTGCTCGAGCAGCAGGCGCTGCCGTGCCCTAGATTATTTAGCGGCAGCACAGCCATGAGCCTTTATTTTTCTGCCTGGAATATATATATTTCCGAGTGTGAATTAAGAGAGGATCGAAGCTTTTCTTTCGGATTTCTAGGGGTTTTACCCCCTTTGGGGGCTGTTCTTTATTTTGAATGTAAGACTTTTAATTTTACTTGTATTGTAATGAATCTTTCTTTATCTTTAGTTTGATTTTCATTTGAATTGCCTTTATTTCCCCTTTATTGCTTCTTGTGATGTTTCTCCGTAATTGCTTCTTGTCATTTGTTGTGAAGTTAATAGAGTAGATCTTTATGCCTAGGAGTTAGCTTAACCCTAGTGTAGATTGTTTATGTGGGTGGATCGTCCCAAATATCGCTCCAATTAGGGGTTTAATTCAACCCTCCTCGTAGCAGAAAAGGGTTGACTATCTAGGGCTAGGGGCCGACTTACCGCCGGGCACATTCACTAGAATCACCACTAACATATCATCCGAATAACCATCAGGGCTATGTAAAGGGGTCCAAACTATTCTCCGAGTCCTCTCTCACAGTCGGATGTCGAGAGGACGAAGATTTAGATTCGACTATCATCTAGTCCTATAACTGGTTGACTCGAGAAGCTAGATCACCCTCTTGCTCAATTTGCACTAGCGGTGACGCTTGGCCCTTGGCACCAATCTTTACTTTTGTATTTTTACTGTAATTACACCTTCTCTATTTCTATTCGCATAGCTAGCTAGACACACAATTAATCGATACTCATACCACTGCCTCCTTGTGTTAGACACCTACTGCATACGATCCGTATTACTCGCGGTTACTATAAATATCTTTTGCACGAGCAAAATGGCGTCGTTGTCAGGGAGGCAATCGGCTTGATTTCGATTTGATTGTGTCTATTAGACTACACATAAAAAACAATAAAAGAAAATTTTTACCCTCCACATGTTTGCTACTTGTTGTTTACTGACGATCTTTCTTTAGATCTTCTATCTTTATAGCCAGGTGAATTTGGAGTTACAATGTGGATGGCTGACAGAATATATTCTGACAATCTTGATGTCTCGACATACTGCGATGCTCAGATGGGAGCAAAAAATCAATTTTTGCAGGTTGCAGAGAACTACGTGATGTGCGGTCTTTCGGAGCATGCCACAAATATTACACATATTATGCCAGCCCCTATGACCCAACCCCACATACCCACAACCCATACCCAAACCACTCCCATTAAAGTCATCCACCATATGTGCCTCCACCAAAAGCAGATGGAAGCCTTATAAGTAAAATAGAAAATTTTATGGCAACCCAAAGCTTCCTCGCCACTCCTCCCCTTACCTCTATGACCTACACCCCTCCTACCTCAATTGCCCAACCATCCTATCAATCACATGGTCATCATGAGCAGCACTCATGGGACAAGGTCTGCGATACCTTGCCTCAGATGGGGGAGCATACGGAAGGACCATTTAGGTCAGAGAATACCTCTACCGCCCTTCCATGGCTCGGCGGAGGAGAATCCACTTTTAAAGTGGAGGATGGTTATTGGCCCAACGCATTATCAGACACCTGCACCACGGGAGGTAATCTATTTGCACAAAACTCTTTGTTTTCTAACAAGTTTGCCTTCCCAGCTGCAGGTGGTACCATTAGCACACATCATGCCAGCGGCGTCATCCCGAGCTACGCCCACGTAAGAAACGATAAATCCGATGGGGCGTTGGCTAAGATTGAGGGGCTCATGACTTAGTTCAGAGCAAAAATTATAAAGATTTGCACGGGCGAGAGCGAGATGCCAAAAATCGAAGTGTCTGCGTAGAACTTTTCTTTTTGTCAAGTCCCTGAGTTGGAGCCATGCACGAGCATCGAGGAGACTACGACGCAAGTGCACGAGTTCGACCACAAGCGCTATGACTGATCTCATCTGGCCCGAACCATGTCCTCCTCTCTCATTTGCACTACAACCGCTCCTCGTCCCACCAAATCTTGAGCATCAGTACCACATTGATCAGGGAAGTTTCCTAAACCCTAATTTCTCCATATCTGATCTCGTGCTTTATTCCATTCTTTCCTAGATTCAGATAGTTCTGATGCAACGTGTCTCTCACAAGAAACCTGTACATATGCTCCTAAGGCACACTTGGTTACGCCAGCACCTGACCAAATAAGACAGGAGGAGAACGAAGATCTAGTCGTACACCCCGAGAGTAGCGAAGTTCCTCCAGGGAGTATTCATCAACTTGCTTTAGATTTTCATTCGTATTTTGATGATTATCTCTAGATTAATTTCATTGGGGGTAATAATTCCTCTCATCGAGCTGACATGGCTCGTTCCCTGCAGGTTATAGGTGTACACCTTTAGGAAATGCTAGGAGCCACATTGCTTGGGTCCGATGACATTCGTGGAGTAAAGCTGCTTGCTGAGCCATAAAAGCAGGAGGAGGAACAACTACCTACTCCATTAGAGATTAGAGATCTTCCATTTGATCAGGTGCATCCTACTCTAGTAGTGTAGATGTTTTACTTGCTTTCTAGCGTAGCATCTCAATAATCTCGTCTCTTTTCGATTAGCTAGAGGAGCGTATTAGTTTTTAGTTTTCTTGAATAAATCTCTTCATCTCTCAATCACCTCACACATTGTCATCTACACACTTATCTTCGATCTTTCCACTAACATCTCAATTACACAATAGCCACTATTTTTCACATCACTATCTTATTTAGGACTGTGCTTCACGCTAGCTTGGGGGAGACTCTCCCGTGTACTCCACAATTTTCCCTTGGGTCTAATGATATCATACTGCATCCCCATTTCTCCACACCCCCTGCACCTCTTTTCCCCATATCTCATAGTCCTCAAGCATTGAAGACAATGCTTAGATTTAGCGTGGGGCCGGGAGAGGCATTGCACTCCTAGCTTGAGGGAGAAATCTAATTTTTTGTTATCTTTTTCACAATTTTTCTTCCCACTTCATTTTTCTTTTTCCCCTTTTTACCATTTTTCGTTGAAATCTAAGGAGATGATCCCTCAAGGAAAATCACACTACCGCATTTGTTTTTGTGCATGCTTGTTTCGGGTCAGTTTTTCCGCGTGCACTCTTATTTCCTTTTGGTGGCACATCTTCCACACCTCCCCCCCCCTTACGATTTCATTTCTAACCCTTATCTGTGCGTGAGATAGAGCTAGCTACAGTCTCATTTCCGGTAGGATAGGCTAGTTGCTTAATCAACTTTTTTATCACGCAACCCTAGGCCCTTCCGATTGCATAAGGTAGACTTAGCTTTGATAGAGTTTGGTTTTGAGCTTGGACCGTACTACCTTATACCTAGTGTTGGCATGTTAAAAAGAGAGAAGTATAGAATAAATACACCGTTCTACCTACATCATCGAGTAGCCGGGACTCCGGGACTCAGGAATCTCTGAGATTCACGCCGAAAGATAGGGTTTGAGGGAGTGTGTATGAATAATGGGTTTTAGGCGATTCGAGAGAGTAGGCTCGAGGGGTCCATCTTGACCCAATGCCATAGGCTCGTCTGGGGCGGGAGTCATTGGCCAAAGTCTCTCTTCAGGAATTGCATAAACCATAGAAAAGAGAAGAGAGAATAAGTGTGTAATTTTAATTATGTGCATGCCCGCCACTATGGTTTAAGGGAAGCGACCCTGTCATCCCAAACTCAGGAGAGACTAAGTCTCTACCTTCTGCCTTCGTGATTCCGGCCTTTGCGAGCGTAGATTTTGAGCTAATTTTCTCTAGTCTAAGCCTACAGAGAATTCTTGATTCAGGTTAGCCCTACGCGGATATGTGCGTATTAGACCTGACGTCGTGAGAAGGGTAGTGTTCTAGCCCCCTGCCACGTTGGGCGAATTTGGTGCATGTGTGTGAATTGATTACTAACATTTGCTGTATGCATGACCTGTGCGCATGTGTGGTTCGAGAAGGTGATCCTCATGTTTCTCCTGACAATCTCTCCACGTACTCTAATCTTATCTTGCTCGGGACGAGCAAGAGTTTAGCTTGGGTGATTTTGTTAGACTCATTTTATACACCTTTTTCCACCCCTTTCGCCCCACACTTTTCGCTTTTATTTTATACCATTCTCACTATTTCTCCCATTTTTACACAGTTTATCCCTTTGATGATTTGGGTATGTATTCTATGCATTTCAGGGAAATCCACGCGCAAATGATGCAAATCTGTGATTTGTGGAGCAATGGAGAGAAAATGGCATGGATTGGTGAAGATCGGAGCCCAAGGAAGAGAGTTATGGGCCAAGTAGCAGGCAGCATGGCCGTGCTTTCAAACGCATGGCCATGTTATATCATGAGGCCAAGAGAGAAGCTACAGTAACATTGACACGTCCGTGCTAATTTTCGGCACAGCTGTGCTCAATTCCACTGCTCGGGACAGAGATCTCCTTCGCAGCACGGCGGTTTCGCACGGCCATGCAATGACCGTGCTGCCTGGATCTGAAGATGGCTTTGAGAAGGATCGACACGGTCGTGCCGACTTGCGGCACGGCTGTGCTCGAGTAGCAGGCGCTGTCGTGCCCTGGCTCATTTAGTGCAGCACGACCATGCCGATTTGCGGCACGGTCGTGTGCCCTTATTTTTCTGCCTGAAATATATTTTGCCGAGTGCGAATTAAGAGAGGATCGAATCTTTTCTTCCGAAATTCTTGGGGTTTTACCCCCCTTTAGGGGTTGTTCTTCATTTTGAATATAAGACTTTTAATTTTAATTGTATTATAATGAATCTTACTGTATCTTTAGTTTGATTTCATTTACATTGCCTTTATTTCCCCTTTATTTCTTCTTGTGATGTTTCTCCTTTATTGCTTCTTGTCATTTTTTGTGATGTTAATAGAGTAGATCTTTGTGCCTGGGGCTTAGCTTAACCCTAGTGTAGATTGTTTATGTGGGTGGATCGCCCCAAATATCGCTCCAATTAGGGTTTTGGTTTTAGGAATAGGTTTGGATGAGCTCAATTCAACCCTCCTCGTAGCAGAGGATGGTTGACTATTTAGTGCTAGGCGTCGACTTACCGTTGGGCACACTCACTAGAATCCCACTACCGTAGCGTCCGACTAACCATTAGGGCTACATAAATGGGTCCAACCTATTGTCTGAATCATCTCTCACGGTCGGACGTCGAGAGGATGAGGATTGAGATTCGACTATCATCTAGGTCTATAACCCGTTGGATCGAGAAGCTAGATCAACCTACATGCTCAATTTGCACTAGCGTTGACGCTTGGCCCTTGTCACATTTCTTTACTTTTGTATTTTTAGTGTAATTACCCCTCCTCTGTTTCTATTCATGTAGCTAGCTAGACACACTATTAATCGATACGCATACCATTGCATCCATGTGTTCGACACCCACTGAATGCGATTCATATTTCTCGCGGTTACTATTAATATCTTTTGCACGAGCAATTTTTAATAATGTGTTTGTTAACATGACAGAGTCTAGCATGCCAAATATTAAAATAACACAACATATACGCAGAACATGTAATTTTATTAGCATCAACATTTAACTTAAATATTCCATCAGTAGCTTACCATTTCCCAACAAATACATTATTCTTAGAGATTGTAAACAAATCAACCCCAATTGTTTGAGTAAGCCCAGTCTTATTGGGAAGATAGTCCAAAACAAGATTCTTCCTCATCTCTGGAGTATGCAGAATCTCTTTAAGAGTAACGGTCTTTTCAGAGGTAAACTTTAAAACTACATCGCCAACACCAGCAACTATCGTGGAGTGGGAATCTTCCAACAACACTTTCTTGTCCTTAGTTTCAAAATAGGACTTAAATAAGCCACAATCATAGCAGACATGGCACGAAATACCAGTGTCTACCCACCACCATTCAGATCCTCCGATTACGTTGACTTCAGAAATCATAGCAACAAGTTGCCCTTCGGTAACATTCTCCTGCGGAGCAGGACGACACTAATTCCAACTGTTTCGAGCAAAATGACCATGCTTGTTACAGTTGTAGCATACAAACTGTACTATATCATTTCTTGAAGGGGGTTTAGGTCCTTTCTGATTCTGAAAAGCATTCGGGTTGTAGCGATTGCGATTCTGATTCTGGTTCTTTATATTTTTACCTTTAGCTTTCAAAATTCCAGAAGCAGATTTCTTACTATTAGAAACAGTATTTATTTCATCTTTCTTATCTTGTGTATGGGCCTCCTCCTATATACGAAGACGAGTTATCAAACTTTTTGAAGAGAATTCCTTAGTTTTGTGTCTAAGGGTATTCTTAAAATCTTTCCAACTATGGGGCAGTTTGTCTATCAACACTAGGGGTGAGCACGGTTTGCTCAAACCATCCGAACCGAATCGGATCGAACCAGACCGAGCCAGAAACTTAACCAAACCGCTCTCCATCGGTCTGATTTGGTCTCAATCGTTGGAAACTGCCACTTATATGGTCTGGTTTGGTTTCACCCTGTCGAAACCGCTTAAACCGAACCGAACCGACTCCTAACATATATTATATATTGTGCTGGAAATCTGTTGGGATTTTAACCCTAGATCTTAGGAACCCTAGCCTAAGGCCTTTAGACTGAGCGGTGCCGCGTCGGCCCTATTTGGATATCTGCCCTCTTCAATCTCCAGTCTTCACTCTTCGGAGTTCAGACTGCATTCGTTTTTTGTCACGTTTGAGTATCGCTAATTCTCCATGCACTTAACGCATTATATAGCCTTCTTTAACCAAGAGAAGAAAATGGGATGTGCTTAGTTGACAATGAGATAGTATGGGACGTTCCTATCTGTAGAAACATCAGTGAATTAACATGATCAACGCAATTCAGCATCAAATACCATTTTGATACAACTTCTAGTGATGAATGCACCCTAACTGCAATAGAAAAATGAAAATACATAGAACAATAATAACCGCACATGTCGCTGTCGCAGTCACAGTTAGAACTCCTGCAAGTGATGCAGTGTCTAATTTTCCCTGGTTTGATAAGGAGCACAGAAATGAAGCCATGTCATGAAATTATTTTAATGACAAAGTCTATATTTAGCAAAATTGGGTATACGAGGGGATCTTCCGTCATCATATGTCTGAACCGCGGTTCCAAACCGAACCAAACCACTCCAAGCGGTTTTCGTTGGTTCGGAAACCGTCGGTCTGGTGGTCTGGTTTGGTCTGTCCTGTAAGAAACTGCTACTTATACGGTCTGGTTCGGTTTAGGTCCCAAACCGCTGGTTTGAGACCGTGCTCTCCCCTAATCAACACAACAACTTGAAATTGCTCATCTAGGGACATACTTTCAGAAACCATTTCACGAGCTATCTTCTGTAGCTCGTGAGACTGAACCTCCACAGACTTGTCGTCTGTCATCTGAAACTTCAAGTAGCGACTGATAGCGTTCTCCTTCGATTAGGCCTCCTCTGTGTCGTATTTCTTCTGGAGTGCATCCCAAATTTTCTTAGCTGTTTTGTGAGAGCTATAGTAATAATAGTGATCATCAAACATGCTATTAAGAATGTAATTCTTACAGAGAAAATCACTTTCATCACATGTTTGGAATTCCTTGATCTGAGCTTCTGTAGGATTTTGGGGTAGAACTAAATCTGATATGGTTTACCACTCTTAAATCTGTTATTAAAGATCTTGCATTTATTACCGGGGTCAGGTACCTTTTAAATGCTTTTAATTAAGTTTGGTCTCACCACTCAAATTAATGTGATAAGCTCATTTTGAGCAAATAATGTTCATTAAAGCCTAATGTATTATTTGCAGGAAAAGGATGAACAAGTTTGGCCACAAATTTATTGATCTCATTAATCGCAGATTGTAAATATAATTTTTTTGTTAAGTTTATCCTTCTTGGATTTGACTATTTCTGTTTAAGCAGACCATATCTTTAGGGTTATATGCTTCCATAAATAGGATGAAAACATATCGAATTTGTTGCTGCTCACGTCAAGAAACATTACAAAAATTGGAGCATTATAATTAATTTTGCCAAAACAATCCATAACCCCCAGGCATTGTCCTTTCTGGGGACATGCAGATGCAGAAATCCAAATGCGGAGAACTTTCCACTGCTTGTTTTGTAGGCGGTTTTGATTCCAAGCCTTGGGAACTGTGTTTTACTTTTTCTTGTTTTGTTCTCTTCTCTGTTTTAGGGTAGCGATGTTAGGCTCTTGATAAATTCGTTTTATGACAACCCCTTTTTTCTCAAAATAGTTTTTTAAATCTTTTAGAGGATACATGTTTTGCCTACGTATTCCCAAGAAAATATACATGGCTATACAAAACGGTAGCCATGTCCTACCCCCAAGAAAATGCTTACATCTTTTATATGTATGTGTGTAGTTCTAAAATAAGACGTCTAAGTACTAAGAATAATGTGAAAGGTGTTATTTACGCCACATTTGCGACTTGAAAAGTCCACCACCTCCTTTTTTAGACGATGCAGATCGATATGTTTTGATTGTCATATTCTAAAATCTCACAACACCAAATATCGGATGAACCAAAAGTACTTTGCAAATTCATCTACCTGTTATAAATTTAGATGTTTTGCATTAATAGAACTTTTTGCAATAGTTGTATAATTGAGTAAAAGCCCTTCGATTCACCTAATATTTGATGTTTTGAGGGTGTAGAATATAAAGAATTAAAATGAAACAGTTCTGATCGTCCAACAAAATAAAGGAGGGTGGAGTTTTAGAGAGTGATACAAGTATCTTAGCCACATATGTTATATGTTTCACATTACCATATATATGTGTGTGCACACGCGGCATGTGCAGATAGCATTGGAAAATTACCCATAAGGGTAGCCTACATACATCAATTTATTTATTTAAAAAAATTTAGATGTGTTTTACACATAAAGGATGATCATTATTCCAAAAATTAAGTGAATCCAATGCTATTTAAACATTGATCTATCTGTTATTCATCTTTTTCAAAATAAGCTTTTTGTATTGGGTGGATCGAGGGTCAAATCCCTCTAGAGTTTACCCATATTTTGGGTTTTAGGGTTCTAGAATGTGTGTAGTAACATAAAAATTTCAAAAAAATTTCTGGGTTTTGAGGGCTGATCGTGCGAGAAATTTCCTATGATAT
The DNA here is from genome assembly GCA_030789695.1 of Scilla litardierei. NCBI lineage: Eukaryota > Viridiplantae > Streptophyta > Magnoliopsida > Asparagales > Asparagaceae > Scilla > Scilla litardierei. The sequence continues at coordinate 119,267,608 of CM061142.1, forward strand.
TAGCACATACCCATTAATATATACATACATAAATACATGCGAATAATGGGTATCATATGACATATGAGGTTAAGCCTCATATGCAACCTAAAAGAATCCATTACTCGATATTTTTTCAGAGGATAAGAACCATTCATTTTGATGTTCAAATTCTAAAACCCCAAAACACCGTATTTCTGGTGAACCCAAGGGATTTTACCAATTCATCCACATGTCATAAAAGTAATATTCATACAAAACTGTTAAAAAAGCGAAGGGTGGATGAACGTGCAAAACCCGTTGTGTTCATCCCATATTTTGTGTTTTTGGTTTATAGAAATATGTAGATCAAAATGAATGGTTCCAATCATCCAAAAAATAGCAGGGTAGAAGTTTTGGAGCCATATGCGAGTCTTAACATCAAATGTCATATGATACCCATTATTTTACACACACACACACACACACACACACACACACACACACAGAGAATAACGAGCATCATATGACAGTGGTGGCTTAGCCTCATATACCAAGACACAAAAAGTAGGCGGTACAACAAGTACAAGCCCACGTGAGGCTTGCACGTCACTACTTTTGTGTCTTGGTATATGAGGATAAACCTACATTATCATATGAGGTAGCATATGACATGTGAGGCATCTACTCATATACGAGACACAAATAGTGTGGTACTACCAGCCCACATGGGCTTGTACTTGTTGTACCACCCATTTTTGTGCCTTTTTATATGAGAAGATGCCTCCATTGTCGTATGATACACATTATTCTTATGTGTGTGTGTGTGTAAATCTTTACTTGTGAGCATTTCGCACCGTGCGAAATGTTTTTAAATATTTTATTGAATTTTTTTCAAAATTTTTTAACCTTTTTTTAATGTTGTTATACACCCCTCAAAAAATACTTGTTGAAAAATAATGTGAGGTAGCCTTCGATCAAGTATTTCAACATCTCCGCACGTTTTGAAACCGTTAAATTTGTAATTGGTGCATGGATGCTCAAATCCCCCTAGGGTTCACCCTTTATTTTCCATACGGTATATAATTGTATAGATTAAACATAAAAAATTTGAAAGAAATTCCAATAAAAAAATAAAATTGTTTTCACACGATGCGAAAACACATGTTTTCGCATTCGAACCCGAACAATTATATGTATATATATATATATATAGGTATATATATATATATAGGTATATATATATATATATATATATATAGGTATATAGGTATATATATATATGTGTGTGTGTGTGTGTGTGTGTGTGTGTGTGTGTGTGTGTGTGTGTGTGTGTGTGTGTGTACGTACGTACGTACATATATATATGTACGTACATATATATATATATATATGTACGTACATATATGTATGTACGTACATATATGTACGTACATATATCACTGTTGTTGGTTGGCAGATTATGTCTTTGGTGGCAAGCTACTGCATCTTCCGGCAATGCAACCTGGGCGGAAACATACTGCTGGGCGGAGAATGTGAGGCCTTGTGCTGAGTTGCTGCTTCCTGCCACTTGGTTGTGTCTGTATCACTCTATGTGACTTGGCATTTTCGGTCTCTTACTATTTTCTTGGTTTGTTTGAGAGGTGTTGGATTGATGCATATGTATTGTAACATACTGGTTCTGTGGTACTGATCATGGTTACTAGGCAATATGATCTAGGGTGACGACGCTTGTGTCCTCTCCCCTAGTCATAGAGCCTGTACGATGTGATCAACCACCTTGTAACTTTTTTTCATTAATATACCTACTAACTTATCTTGCAAAAAATGTACGTACATATATATATGTATGTACATATATATATGCGTACATATATGTACGTACATATATATATATGTACGTACATATATATATATGTACGTACATATATATATATGTACGTACATATATATATATGTACGTACATATATATATATATGTACATACATCTATATTATAAAAGAGGGATGTTATCAAGAGAAATTGGATAAGAGATATTGGACAAGAGAAATTGGATAAGAGATATCTATATTATAAGAGAGGGATGTTATCAAGAGAAATTGGATAAGAGATATCTATATTATAAAAGAGGGATGTTATCAAGAGAAATTGGATAAGAGATATTGGAAAAGAGAAATTGGATAAGAGATATCTATATTATAAGAGAGGGATGTTATCAAGAGAAATTGGATAAGAGATATTGGAAAAGAGAAATTGGATAAGAGATATCTATATTATAAAAGAGGGATGTTATCAAGAGAAATTGGATAAGAGAAATTGGATAAGAGATATCTATATTATAAGAGAGGGATGTTATCAAGAGAAATTGGATAAGAGATATTGGAAAAGAGAAATTGGATAAGAGATATCTATATTATAAAAGAGGGATGTTATCAAGAGAAATTGGATAAGAGAAATTGGATAAGAGATATCTATATTATAAGAGAGGGATGTTATCAAGAGAAATTGGATAAGAGATATCTATATTATAAAAGAGGGATGTTATCAAGAGATATTGGATAAGAGATATTGGACAAGAGAAATTGGATAAGAGATATCTATATTATAAGAGAGGGATGTTATCAAGAGAAATTGGATAAGAGATATCTATATTATAAAAGAGGGATGTTATAAAGAGAAATTGGATAAGAGATATTGGAAAAGAGAAATTGGATAAGAGATATCTATATTATAAAAGAGGGTGTTATCAAGAGAAATTGGATAAGAGATATTGGACATGAGCAATTGGATAAGAGATATCTATATTATAAAAAATGGATGTTATCAAGAGAAATTGGATTAGAGATAGTGGAAAAGATAAATTGGATAATAGATATCTATATTATAAAAGAGGGATGTTATCAAGAGAAATTGAATAAGAGATATTGGACAATAGAAATTGGATAAGAGTGATGTTATCAAGAGAAATTGGATACAAACGAGAGATGTTATCAAGATAAATTGGATACGAGATATTGGACAAGAGAAATTGGATAAGAGATATCTATTATATAAAAGACAGATGTTATCAAGAGAAATTGATAAGAGAATTTGGACATGAGAAATTGGATAAGAGAATTTGGATATCTATTATATAAAACAGGGAAATTGAATAAGAGTAAATATAAGAGATGCGATTTTGAGGGATAAAAGAGGAGGTGGGGAATTATGCACATACAACCCCGGTTTTTGTATTTTTGCCTATGGACCCTCTCCACACACACCCACACTTTTTATTCTCACCCATTCCGGCCATTTTATTTCTAGTTCTATGAAGATTTTGAATCTTATCCTACTAGGACAAGGCTTTGTCCTACGTGGCAAGTTTGTCCTAGGTGGTAATGACAATTTTGGGTGGACTTAAATTTTGCGGGAAAACTTAAATTTGGGGGGAAACTTGAAATTTTGTGGGAAAACTTGAAATTTGGGGGAACTTGAAATTTGTGGGGGAGAAAAACTCAGCCATTAAATAAACCATGCCCTATGGGCACGGGTAATGACTAGTATATCTATATTATAAAACATGGATGTTATCATGGGTTATTGGATAAGAGTTATTGTATAAGAGATGAGAAATTGGGTATAAATGAGGGATGTTGTTAAGAGAAATTGGATAAGATAAGAGAAATTGATAAGAGAAATAGAAATAATGGGGGGAAAGTTTGTATTTTGGGGGGAAAATTTGGTTTGAAACTTAAAACTTTGAAATATGTTATTGAAAATTAGGGGGGAGAAATACTCACAGACCCTTGCCGCCCAACAATTTAATTGCATCTTCCTCTCTCTCAAATGAAATGTGGAGATTTTTTTATTCTGACCCAAAAAAAATCTCGGGTGAGAAATACTCACAGCTTACCAGAACATTTTTCTTGTGAAACCCAAAAGAGTGATCAACTTCGATTTAGGGTGAGGGTTTCTCTAGATGGTCGGAGCGGAAACGACGGCAGTGCCACACTAACGGCAACGGCAACGCCAGCACCAGCACCAGTGATCAACTTCGATTTAGGCAGACACCAACGGCAACGGAAACGACGGCAGCGCCAGCACCTGCAGCAGATGTCTCAGCCCAGCACGGCGGAAACGACGGCAGCACCACGCAGACCCACCCAACTTACGTAGCCTAATGTCTCAGCCCTAAGGTTATCTTCATCAGAAAGAACTACATGTTTTCTCTATCGCTCGAGTTTGTTTTGATCGTTTCATGTAAGTAAAGATTGAATCTTTTATTCGTTTTGGGTTTCTATTGTTTTGATTTTGAAGTTTTGGGGGTTGCAATCTGGATGATTTTGAAGTATTGATTTTTTGATTTTAAAGTTTTGGGGGTTGCAATCGGTTGTTGGTTCTCTTTCATAAAAATCGTTTTTTCCTTGAGTAATTGGTGTTTCCTGTCATTTTCAGTAGCTCATTTACTCCCTCTACATGTTTGATGAATTAATTGTGAGGGAATATGCTTAGAATTCCAGCAATGGTTTAATTTCTAATCTTTGCCATAGTTGTATGTTATTTTGATTTTCAACGCAAAAGTGGACAACTGCATGTGCAAAAGGAGGTGAATTTTTAAATTCAACATTCATTTGGGTAATGTATCTGTCTTTTTAGCTTCTTAACAGAGCCCATGTTCATGTTACAGGGTGAAGATGTAGACTACAGAGGGGTGTTGCATATGATGGTTCTTTCTCCTGTCTCTGTCTTTGGACAACTTGAAGGTATCATATTTGTTATCTGTTTTTTACCAATAGCTATTTTTTTGTGTCCCCCTATGTGTGGCATATGAACTGGAATCAATTGTTTGATATTTGTATTTGATAAATGAACTTATAATCATGGTGATGTAAGATGCAATATCATAATTGGTGATCTCTATTGGGGCTCCATAATCTGTCTCTTTCTGTTTGTGTCACTTTACTGCTATATAAAATTACTGTAGGTGCACTGCCTTTGTTCTTGAGCATTCCTTCATACTAAGTTATTGATTTTTTTTGAAACTACATGAAGTCAAATAGCTATTTTGCCAACACAGTTGTTTTTAAATTTATAGGCATATTGATCCACCATGATTTTGAGTGCCTACATTCCATATACCAAAGGTCCAAAACACATTTATATGGTAGTCTATATCATTTTGCATTAGATTACATAAATTTGAAAGCTCCCAAACAATCTCTCTCATATTGAAGCAGAAATTATATTTAAAATGAATTGATATGTGCACTTGCATGAAAATCTAGCTCTTAAGGTTATTTCTGAGGCCATTTATTATGATATCCAACTCTTACACAGTGAATATAAACTGCTTCTCCATGACATTGGACAAATTATGATGCAATGGACTGGTAGCAGTATACATCACATGCCTCAAAATTAGCAATATTATTATTTCTAGAGCCAATCTGGATGGCTTAGTAACTTTCTAATAATATAGAGAATCATCTTAAGGATCTTTCTTAGCAAAAGAGTCAAAGCTATCAAGCAATCCATAAAGCGTTAAGTCTATCAAAGTTGGTGCCAAATTCTTGGCCAAGAAACCTTACAAGGCTTTGCCATAAATCCTAAAAAGCCAGCTGACAAGTTTTAATCTTCATCAATCAGGGGACGTCCTTGCATTGTTCTAGGTAGATGTAGTCCTTATGAAGGGAAAAGATGATAGCTTTGCTCACTGTAAGCTGAAAAGAATTAACATCTCCTAGAATCATGGATGGAGTATGTCATATGGCTAATGACTGTTATAATAATTAATGAGTCACATAGATTAGGATCACGTCCACCAGGCTGATCATCAAATGCAAGAGTTATAATTCAGTGACAAGGTTGGTTTGTAGATGTTGGTTTGCAGTAGCCAGCATCAGATTCTTCCAAAAATCTAGCATTTTTAGTTGGGTATTAAAAATGGCGGCTGTTGTTTTCAGTTTACTTGCAAGGAGGAGGGGACTGTATGGTATGTGTGTGTAATTTTTACATCATGTGATTTTTCTTTTGTAAGTGGTAGTTGATGTTAATTCTTGAATTTCAAATTAAGCTATATTTTGTTAATCAATAAAATTATTGGCTAATATTCATCTCTTAAATTACTGGCATATCATCCTGCAATTCTTAATTACATTGCGGTCAAACTTATCAATTTTTATTTACTTCTGCTAATTATTTGTAATGAAGGTTTAAAAAAATTCAGGTGTGGATTTAATATGTGGGGACTCATGCAATGCTCCTTATGAATGGTTTGTGGCAACGAATTCAAAATGGGAATTTAGCAATGGTCGCAATCATGACAGAACTTTTCATGTCAGTGGCTTGGATCTCTATACTTGATAAGCTTCTTGATTAATATTCCATTTATGTATATATTTATTATTTATTTTCCCCTACTATTGCAGGTTGTTGCATATGATTTTGGGATCAAACAAAATATTTTGAGGCGCTTGGTATCCTATGGATGTAAAATCACAGTTGTGCCATCAACATGGCCTGCTGAAGAAATATTGAAGACAAAACCTGATGGAGTTCTTTGTATTTTCGTTTTTGTTCTTTTCGTATTTTCAGAATGTTGATTAGTAGAAAATGAAATTCTGATTCCCTACAATTTGGCACGCTTGAAGATTTGATTTTGAGGGAATTCTTCGTCACTTTCTTTTGTTTTCTGGTTCGTAACCTTTTTTGAGTTAAAAGGAGTTTTTGGTTTAATTAAAATGTAGTTTGATACTTAAGGACATATTGTATAACCCCAAATTATTATAAGCCTTTGAAAGAAGATGGTCGATGCCTAATTTTGTATAAGCCTTTGAAATAAGATGGTCTGCATGTTGTATAACCCCAAATTTTTTCATTTAAAATTTGTTGCAAATTGCAGGCGAGTTGACCGGAGAGTGCCAACAACTGGGAGCCCATCGAAATCATTTGAAGAGAGGTATCAAAAATATTAAAACACTTTTGCCCGTTTCTGGCTTTTTTGGGTTATTGACCCATTATTGTTTCATGTTGCAGAAATCGACCCGGAAGCAAAAACGGAGGTCTATCGAGCCTCATCTAGCGTCGCCACCAAACACCAGCGAGCTTCATCCAGCGAGCCTCATCTAATGACCTTACCCCAAATGGGAATTCTTCATTTTATTTTAAATTTGTCCCTTTCAAATATATTCATTTCAAATTGCAGACTCAACAATTTCTTTTCCTTCCAAATTTGTTGCAAATTGCAGGCGAATTTGGCCGGAGAGTGCCAACAAGTGGAAGCCCATCGAAAAAATTCAGTCATGTTCCCACTATGATTATTTAGGAAAGATGCCAGTAAGATATTCTGCTGGTGGTTTAGCTGGCCAATTTTTTTGAATATGGAAAGCCGGCTAGGTTACTCTAAACAGGTTTTTCTGGTGTGCAAATTTTCTAGAGAAAGCAATTATGTTTGTTAATTGCATTGAATGATTTGTTGTTAGACATTTTATGCTTTGTTTCTGGTATTGCATGATGGTGAAGGTTCAATACATACAGTGAAGTGGAGGACCTGTCTGATTGCTTGGCCTACTAATGCAGGGGTAAAAGTTTATGACATGGCAAATAATGAACACATCACATTCATTGAGAGGCCTCGAGGAAGCCCACGCCCGAAACTTTTGCTTCCACATTTAGTTTGGCAGGTGAGTTTATTTATTTATCTAATTTTCCACCAAAATTGTTTTACCAGGGTTCATTTCATGCATTTAATAATCAGTAAATATATCATGTAGTGACCTAAATTGTTTTCTACTCACAGACATGTCAGTGAATATATCATGTAAATATATCATGTAGTGAATCCATTTTGCTTCTGTAGGTGGTGTGTTATAAAATGTTTTTCTGTTGTTATATCAGTAGATCTAGAATATAAAAGGAACATAGTGCAAATGACAGATTATGGAGACGCAGGAATCGGAATGAAACTGTGATTATGGATGTAGATGCTATGTGACAACAAGCTCTTTTTCTATGCAAAATCTCTAGAAACCTCTAATTAGTTGCAGATTAAGCCCTAGAAGCATGCGCATGCAAAGGTGAAGTTATTTGAAAGAAGTATTAAAAATTGGTTAACGATACATGGATATGTTAACTTTAGCTGAATAGAGGATTGGTAGACAAGAAAATAGGAGAGATTCTGGTACACAAGCCACTTTTTTGTTTATGCAATCAACAACTATTAGCCAAATGGTGAAATTCCCATTGCACAAGAAATCTACTTTTCAAAACCATCAACACGGAGGAAATTGAGATAGACCCACAATTGCCTTCGTCTGAGCCCTTTGCATCGAAACGCCGCATCCATCAAATGTTCAGTCTCTTCGACAAAAGAGGCTGCTTCCGGTAAAATATTTGTTGGAACCTACAAGTAGTTGCTGAGATGAGTGATGCTTTTTTGGGATATTGGGAATATTATCCATATATTTGCAGACGAATAATAATTTAAAAAATATTTTTTTGGGGATATAGAGAAAATACCCATATAGTACAGTTATACCTCACGATATTAGAAGGAAGAAATGGAAATTGGCTTATAAATCATGATTACGTAGAATCTCAGATGCATTTAGTGTGTTCCTTAAATTAAAGTTTTTTAGTAAGCAAATAATGTGCTGCTGCTTTAATCTATATAAGTTTATAAACTATGATACTATACCTGGTATAGTTTGTTTGATACTTACTTGGTATAGTTTGCTTGTAAATATTTTTTTTGGTATCAGTAGAAGCAGCTGGTGTTTTGAGTTTGAGACCCCATCCTTTCTCTTTCTCTCAAAAAGTTTGAAAGTGTGCAAGTTGATAAGGTTATCATCCAACCAAGCAGGATTTAACCTGCTTAAGATAGCGGTTGTAATTATTTTTGAAGTGTTTTAAATGATTGTTTTAATTCTTTTTGAGGAAATAATTATGCAGAATTAGATGTATTTTGTGTTTTCAGATGTCCTGGCAAATTTGAGAATATGCTATTGTGCATATTTTCTCTTATATGTTCTTTGAAACAGGGAAGTGTTTTGCTAAGTTAACTACTTTGTCTTACTCATAGTCTTTTATAAGCAAGTACTAACAATCATGACTTATCAAACAATAGAGAAAAAGAAGTTGGCGAAAGAAGAGCTGTGAGGAATATAGCTATTGTTGCACATGTCGATCATGGGAAGACAACATTAGTGGACTCGATGTTGAGGCAAGCAAAGGTAACTTCAAGTATATAAGTCCTGGTTGATCTCTCTCTCTCTCTCTCTCTCTCTCTCTCTCTCTCTCTCTCTCTCTCTCTCTCTAATTGAAATGATTGTTTGATTATTGCTGTTTGGATTGTTTCACCAAATTGAAAATGTTCTAACATGTGGTTGCAACTCTATTTAGTCATTAGAATATAGCACGCAAGCATCTTGCACAAATACTGTCAATTTGACTCCAAAATTTGGTCCTATTTAGTAGGTTAATAAGAGTAATGCTCTGATAATATGTGCATTTTTTAATTGCCATGAAGACGGTGTTGAAGCCAGTGATATGTGTTGTCAACGGAACTATAAAATGTCACCCTTCTCATAAAATTTGGCAAACACACCAACTTTAACATGAATGATTTCTAGTATTAGGACAAATAAGCTGATGATTGAATTTATTACTGTTGGAAAAATCTGCTTTTCAAAACCATCAACACGGATGAAATTGAGATAGACCCACAAAGGATTAAGCTGTACTAAAAGTGAGAGATGTGAGAAAGATTGAATTTTTACAAGGGTTGATAGGTTTTGTGATAGAGATTTTGGGGTGCAGGGGGTGTAAAGAATGATGAAATGTGGTCTCTGAACAATACCTTTAAGTGCATGGTAGAAGGATATAGTGATACACAAAAATTCTGACCGGTTTCTGTAGGATAATTTAATGGGTTTCGAACCCTCTATATTTCAATCTTACTAACTTTTATATCCTAAGAAACATAAAAAGGAAGAAAGGTGCTAAGGGGAAATATTTCAATCTCACTAACTTTTATAATTTTGTATCCTTATTGTCTGTGAAGATGTGAGTATTGCACACTGAGACATCACATGGTGTGTGAAACTCAACAGAATAGTTTTCTACCTTACACTGGCAAATTTTGTGATTGTTATGTGATTATGATCTCTTTATTGCATATTTTAATCGATAATTTGCAATTTAAAATAAGAAAGGTATAATGATTTTCACTGCATGGAAGAATTTTTTAGGTTGCTTAAGTTGCTTCATTGGGTTATATTGTAGGCTGAGGGTAATACTTCTGAAATTGGAAAGCGTGAAAGATCCAGTCTTAGAGAGCTGGAGAGGCTTAAGAGGCAAAAAATCCCAGAAATACTAGATGCACAAAATGCTGCTATTGATGCCGATATGGTTGAAAATCTCAGAGTTCATTTATACTCATTAGTACATTAAATAGATGCCTTTAATACTAACCATTAACTAAGTGCCAATGTATCATCAGAACAACAAAGGCAAGAGACGATTGAAGTATCTACTGCAGCAGACTGAGATATTTGCTCATTTTGCAAAGGTTGCCCAATCTGCAACAGAGAAGAGGCCAAGAGGAAGGTAATATTTCCCTTGCCTTCAACTTCTGCACTTTTATGCATACATAAGATATCTTAGATGGAGTTTTTTGTAAATATTTTTCTTATATAAACATGTAAACTTGTGTCAGCTTTGATAATTTGTTGTTACTGTCAGATTCTAGCTATATTTCTGCTGAAGAAAACTGGTCTCACCACTGCTTACAAGTTTGAACTCCCTAATTATGGCAGCTTTGAATGTTTAATGAATTTAGGGAACATAAATTGAATCTTACAGTTTAGTGTAATGTTGCAAAAGATTTATGTCAGCCAAGTACATGTATGTTGTGTTCATTAGGACTTGGTTTATTGCGGCATTAGTCCATCCTTTTTTAATATTCTATAGAAAAATCTTGGTTGCACCTGGTTTTAAAGCAGATTCGAGATTTCCATTGAATATTTTCCCTAGAATTTTACCACTACTATCTTTTTTTCATGGGAGTTATGCAAAATTTCTGAGATTTTATGTATCATTCATTGCACTGTTCATGGATATTTATACATGTCCACAATTTACCCATGTTGTATTAAGCTTCCTGTCATTACATGTAACATAGGAATTGTGACATGTTTATGTTGGTTTCTGTCTAATTGTGTTCCATATCTGTGTGCACACGTGCGCAGATAAGTGCCCCCATAGCTCCTCCATTTCCCCAATATCTGTCGGATTAATCTCCTTTTTGGTTCGGAGCTCATTTTTGGACAGGAATTGTGTGTTATGCATATAATTATCTTTCATCATTTACTGTTTACTACTCATTTTCACTCTTTCTGAAACTTTTTTTCCTTTGCAAGTTTCTCTTCCGTGGTATATGTGAATGCTATCATGGTGACTAGGTTATCAATGACTATGCTGGTTTCAGTCGGGCGTACCCCTGTAACTGGCCTAAGATTATGCTTGGAAGGAGCAAAGCAGAACTGTACTGGGACACCCACGTTGCGATATGTGCACATAAATGGCACGGGCTAGAGGAACAAGACAGCCGATGGTTTAAACCTGTAAAGTGGAAGAACTTCTCCCACGTCAGCACGGCCCCACTTGAGAACAATGAAGCTTTCATTGGAGACTCCTCCGGCATGGGCGAGTACAGTCACTGGAGCTCAGCTTGGAGTTTGGGACTTTGGCATAAAAATGTATTGTACATGAAGCTTCTGTATTCCAAGGTGCCATGTTGCATGATAAGAAGAGCATTTTGGGACCACATCCTGGATGGCTCAAGCAAGAAATCAAAAAGATCAACACATGGTGCCTCGATTTCTGGGGATTCCAGCTCAGGCTCGAGAGATGTAGCGGCTAAGCATTGTAAGCTTATGGATACGTCGGAGATGGTTAAAGGTCCAGATGATAGCCTGGGACATTGGTTGGTGATGGGTGGTAATCTCGATGTAGAGAAATGGAAGATTGTTTTAAGAGTGATGTATTCATTATTGAACTACTGAAGGGTGGTTTTGCTTCAAGTAGAGAATGTGTGTGCAATTGATCAGTGAGTAATGTATATTATGATGAAATTGACAGTGTGTTTCTGGTGGGTGCATGTATTTTTTGTTTTAAGAGTGAAGTATTCATTATTGAACTACTGAAGGGGGGGTTTTGCTTCAAGTAGAGAATGTTTGTGCAATTGATAGTGAGTAATGTATATTATGATTAAATTGACAGTGGTGGGTGGGTGTAATTTGCAGAAGGATGGCATTTCCTTTACTCCCCTTTGTTTTTGAGAATACATCCTTTAGTTTCTTTAAGTTTAGAAAGTGAGTGCATTGTACTATGATGCAAAAATTCCCGGGTGAAATTTTCTGATAATTACTTTTTAAGCTAACACGATGCTGCTTTATTAGGGAGGCAATTATTAGAAAAACTTGCAAGAACTATATGATAAGAGATATATATTGGGTCCTAAGAATGCATGGTAATTTATACATTTTTTTCTCATGTTATTTTTTTCCTATAATCTCTATTATACATTTGAGGGAGGTTTTTGAATGTTTGCCTACTAGGACAAGATGACTAGGATAAAGGGGTGATGACGAGGACATGGTGACTAGGATAAAGTATTATGTGTAATTTGGAGGAAAGAGTTGAGGGATGTTTTTGAATTTGAAATTGGGGGCAGTTTGTATTTTTAGGTGGAAATCATGGTGGGGGAAAATGAAATTATTCAAATTTTAGGGGGAATTGATTGTTTCGCGCCGAATTTGTTGTTCCGTGTCGAAGGCACATGCACCGAAATTTGTTGTTCCGTGCCGAAGGAGTCTGCACTGAAGGCGCACATGCTGCTAAATATTTTTACACGAATTTGTTGTTCCGCACCGAAGGCGCCTGCATTGAATTTGTTGTTCCGTGTTGAAGGAGACTGCGTCGAATTTGTTATTCCGAGCGTCGAATTTGTTGTTCTGTATCGAAGGTGCCTGCACCAAATTTGTTGTTCCGCATCGATGGTGCCTGCGCCAAAGGCGTCCGTGCCGTTAAATATTTTTACACGAATTTGTTGTTCCACGCCGAAGGCGCCCGCGTCGAATTTGTTGTTCCATGCCTAAGGAACATGTGCCAAATTTGTTGTTCCACGTCGAAGACACCCACGCCGAAGTCACCCGTGCTGCTAAATTTTTTACGCTATTTTTTTGTTCTACGCTGAAGGCGCCCACGTCAAATTTGTTGTTCTGTGTCGAAGGTCCATGCGCCGAATTTGTTGTTCTGCATCGAAGGCGCCCATACCGTTAAATATTTTTGGGAAACACAGATTTCCCGGATGAAAATCTTAAATGAAACGTGCCCGCGGGCACGGGTTATGACTAGTATATATATATATATACATACATATATATATATATATATATATATATATATATACATACATATATATATATATATATATATATATATACATACATATATATGTATATACTAGGATCCATTCGGATCCATCCAAGTGGAATTTAATATTGGGCAACCTAAATGGATAATCTACTCCGTTGAATGTGATCTAACATGTCTAAATTACCTACACAAAATTTCAAGTGCTTTGGACATGTTTGCTCATCCATCAAGTGGTTGCAAAATCAATGTTTTTGAATAGTCATAAAATTGACGTATGTATGTTTGTACGTATGTATAAGAATAATGTATATCATATGACAATGTAGGCATCTCCTCGTATACCAAGACACAAAAAGTGGGGGTGCTACAACTAGTACAAGCCCATGTGGGCTTTTACCGCCCCACTTTTTGTGTCTTGTATATGATGAGATGCCTCGCATGTCATATGATACCCATTATTCTACACACACGCGCGCGCGCGATAATAATGGGTATCATATGACATGCGAGGCATCTCCTCATTTACCAAGACATAAAAAGTGGGATGGTACAACAAGTACAAGCTCATGTGGGCTTGTACCACCCCACGTTTTGTGTCTTGTATACGAGGAGAGGAGATGCCTCACATGTCATATGATACCCATTATTCTCCATACACACGCGTATACATATGTGTACATAATACATATATGTATACACACACACACATGTATGGCAAAATATATCGGTGCAAATGCATAGCTATGTTAGATGTGCCTTAGATGTGCACATGCACAAAAAACCCCATTTTCTCATTTTACTAAAATTTCTTAGAATTGTTGTACACCTCATGGATGATCAACACACAAAAATTCAAGTGAATCCAATGCTATTTGATCCGCAAATCTAACCCTAACAAATTCAACAGTCTCAGAAGTTTTGAAAAAACGACCTTTTTGCAATGGGTGGATCGAGTGTCAAATGTCCATAGGGTCATGCATATTTAGGGGTTTGGGCTTTTAGAATGTGAACATCAGTTTTATATAAAAATTCCAAAAATAGGGGAATATAGGGTTTTTGTGCACGTGCATAGCTAACTTAGCTTTGCACATGCCCAGCCACATCATCCATGTGTGTGTGTGTGTGTTACGCCCTAAAGTAACACCCTAAAAGCTAGCCTAGTTGATAAAGGCCCACTCAAATAACCTATCAACGATCCTCATCAATAAGGACCAGTTCGCCAAGACTAAGAAGAGCTCATCGAGGCTCAGAGCAATGCACCCTTGCGGACCGCCAAGCTTGTCAACCAAGCCCAAGTCATGGCCTGCCAAATCATCCGAGTCTCAAAGAAGCTCGCTCGAGCAGAGAGACAAGCTTGTCGTCCGAATCGAAGAGAAGAACCCTCCGACTGACCGCACACGTTCTACGCTAGTTCCCCCCGGAGTAGCTCGCCCCGGAGGCGGCTGGCCTGCCTCTTTGATCCGAAGCAGTCTGCCCAAGAAGGGATGTAATCCGACACAAATATCACTGTCTGTCTCACTACAGACAAAGTTTGACAAAAGCACACCTGGCCGCTTCGCCGCCTGACAGCCTGCCGAAAGCACACCTGACATTTACGGCTCTAACAGCCTGATGCACCTGACACCGTCTGACACCTTCAATGCAGAAAATATCTCTGAAACCACTCGACACCATATTGCTTCACCACTCGAGTGACAGCTGGGTTGATTTGACAGCTGATAAGATGGCAAGCACCTATCCTCTAACGAGGAGGAGGCCGACTGGCTGGTTGGTGAGTCAAAACCTCTAACATATCAACTTACATTCAAGGACGAATATCGTCCACATATTCGTGCCTTCCACACCAGTCTGCCACGCCAGTGTCGATCTGTCTTCAAGATCGCTTTGCGTGTCCGACATTCTCCACTTAAGTCACATACTAACTTAGGCATCAGAGGGGCTATGGGCAGACGGCCCGCCGAGACTTTCTGATGAGTTGATTACCTTGCAGGAAGTTCACCCCAACTGCCAACGGATGTGCGAATTGCGGTGTCCTTCGTCAACTGGCGAGCGACATTCATCAATCAGAGGACGACCTACTCTGACTGACGGGCGAACTTAAGATCGTCATCTTCCAATCGTTCTCAGATCGTGATTAGCCTTGTCTTCCCCCCAAATTTGTAATCATCCCCCACTTCAAGACAAATTTCATTGTGTGTGGATCTGACCCACAATAGTTAGCACCGTCTGTGGAAACGTAGGGTCACACCCAAGTCTAATCCCTTACACTTCAATAATTTCCTAACCATGGCAAACATCCCATGGAGGACGAGCCACGTCCTCTCAGAGGGACTACCCCGACGGATGTACCCCCTTAGGGAACCGCAGAGGCTATTCATGCATTGGCCCGTGCTATCCACCAAGACATTGAAGCCTTTACAAAGATGATGAATGATTGGGGTGCGGGTGGGGCCGGGACGTCCACCGTCCCCCTATCCCCGGACGTGAAGCGCATCCTTCACCCCCAAATCAAAGGAGAGGTGTCCACCCGGCAAAAGGAGCCCAAGGAAGAGATATCGGCTCCCCAAAGACGTGTCGATGCAGACATCGAGGCCGCTCAACATATGCGGCTTAATAAAGAAGCTATTGCTCAATATGCACTTCCGTAAAGCTTCAACCCCAAAATCAAAGCTCCTCCGAGTAGGTGATTCGAGGTAAATATTGCATATTTAACACCCCATTTAGCCCCATTTTGTGCATATATGGTACTCATTTGGTCTCTAATACAATCGTATTTAGAACACCTTTAATTAATAGATCAATCACCTTATTTAAGCACAAAACAACAATATACTGAGTATTTCTGCACTTTTATATTTTTCATTACTAGATCTCGATCTCACAATTCCAACGAATATTTATTTGTATTTTTCTGAGATCTGTGCTAATTACTATGAATTTTTGAATACATAATACAATTTAAATGGAGAAATACGCACGAAATAAGGTCAAAATACGAATATACAGTGGCTCGTACGAGTATTAGATCACATGCGGGCCATGTGGCGCTCTCGGCATCGTCTAATCTCAATCCAACGGTCCAGACTGAGCAACGCAGAAAGGAGCGACGTGGCTCATTCCCAAGCGTTGATGCACGATCCAACAATTCACAGCATCCCAAAGCAGACTCGAAGATTGGGCGACGCGGCGCTTCATAGGCCGCACGATCACCATCAAACGGACTGGAATCATCCCGCTTCGTATTCGAACTGAGCAAATTATACGGGCGACGTGGCCAAGCGGGAGCCGTTCGATCAGTCATCTGACGGCCGCGATCGCTTCAACTCGAAGCGAAGTGAAGCGAAAAGGATCGGGCACGAGCGGACCGAAACCACAATCCACGAGGACGCGTGGCAGTGTCACGTTGAATCCTGCATGGATCCGATGGCCAGAAATTGAGGCGGTCTGCCGGTTTGGTTTTTCTAGCGGGGTTCGAACCTGTTAAGCCTCTAAAACCCGCAATGCCTCTATATAAGCGTATTTCTAGGTGTTTTGAGGTATTCTGGCGTATTTTGGGGTTTTTGAGACGGCTACTGAGCGTATTTTCTGAAGGAAGCTGTCGCAAAAATTCTAGAGGCTATTTTTCTTCAATCTAAAGAAGTTTGGGTGATTATATTGGATATTTGGTGATAGATCCTTAAACTTTTACCTCGTATTTAGTACGTTTTCATTGTATTTTAATATTTGAACGATGTATTCATCTATGAAATTTGATTTTTCTTTCACCATGAGTGGCTAATCACCTTGTGCTATGGTTGTGATGTAATTAGGAGTATGTAATCGTAGATCTTCGTGTCTTTAGCGTTAAAATCATGTTAAAGTTGCTTGTAACGGTTAATTCTACATCGTATTTCTTGGGTATTATTCATTGTCGATGTTATTGATGTTCTTTATGGCTAGGCCCTGATAAGTCTAGTTAGTTTATGTTCTCTAATCAGGACATACAATTGTGCTTATCATTTAATGAAATCAAAATTTCAAGTAATGCAAATACAGCTATTTTAACTAGTTTTTATCGATTCATCTTCTGATGTCTTCATGCCTTGACCGGGTGAAACGTTGTGTGATATTAAAAGATATGATATTTCAGCGATTACAAACTCCTAATGAAGTCATAACCATTGCATATTCATCTCATTGATAACCAAACTTTTGCGACACCGTACTTCTTTCTAGGAGTAACGCTTTTTGATACCAATCTTTAAAAATCATTTTCTCTTTCATAAGGTGGTTACTTTCTCATCCATACCTTTTCTTTGATAGTTGAATTTGTGTATTTTAGGTCGACTTGTCCCGTGGATACGATTCTGGTCTCCCCAGGTACTACTTGCACGATCTCCTATGCTTGGGAGTATTAGCTCACACTATTTTGAGAGAGGCAAGTTTTTGGCGCCGTTGCCGGGGACAACGACATCTTTGATCCACATTTTCAGCTTTTCAAAGGAATACTCGATGAGATCTTTCCACTTTATAGCTTAGTTTTATTGTTAAAAAAATAAAAAAAACTGTCTTTGCTAGTTTATGTGGCATATGACCTCTACTTCACACAGATTGATAATAATTGAAAATATGGCTGACAATAATCAGCAACCCTTTGCAAACACTCCACAAGAATTACCATTGAGTGCTACGTATATGCCAACTAGAGTTGCTTCTGAATCCTACATTGTTTTGCTTGATGATGCTCATTCTTTTTCGCTTAAACCAGAGGTGATCCAAATCCTCCCATCTTACCATGGTGAGGATAGGGATAATCCTTATTTGCATATTAAAGCATTTGAAGAAGCATGCTTAACACAATTAGATGGAAAAGTTAGTAATGATGTTGTCTATCTTAAAATTTTTTCATTCTCGTTAAAAGATAAGGCAAAAAATTGGTTCAATGCACTACCTCCTAGGTCTATTACTTCTTGGCTAACGATGCAAACTGAGTTTCTAAAAAAATTCTTTTCTTTGCATAAGACTCATGCGTTAAAGAGGCACATCATGTCTTTTTCGCAGAAGGAAACCGAAGCATATGATCAAGCTTTGGAAAGGTTCAAGGAACTACTGTTAGCATGTCAGCATCATGGTTTTGACAAGGGACGTACCATTGGGTTCTTTTACGATGGATTGCAGCAGAATACGAAGCAATTTGTAGAAATGATGTGCAACGGCGGCTTCTTTGAGAAGACTCCAACGGAGGCTTGGACATATTTGGAAAACATTGTAGAAAATGCGAGAAGATGGAAGCCAACATCAGAATTTGACATGACTCTGCCTGCACAACAAACAAGAGGAGGCTTGTAGTTTTTAAAACCTGACGATGCATTGATGGCACAAGTGGAGGCATTGGTTATGCAAAAGATATAAAACATTGATTTAAGAGTAGCAAAAGCAGTCACATCAGAGTCATACTGCATCATATAAGAGAAGCCAGTTCATGACACTACCGTGTGCCCATTGATTCCAGCAATAAAAGAATTAGGTAGAAATCCAGAGGCAGAGGTGAATTGGGTGGCCAATCAAGGGTATAATGCCAATTGAAAAAATCAATCAAATTAAGGATGTACTTCATACCAGCAGAAGCAGTAGACGACTACTCCCTATTACCATCCCAACCACACCAACTACCAAGGGAAAATGGAGCAAAGCAATGAAATTCAAAATCTTACCGCTACAGTCCAATCAATGACACAGATGCAACACAACTCACTGAAAATTTTGCAAGATTTATAGCATCACAGGACAAAGGTAAATTACCAGCTCAACCTGTTACAAAGCCTAATACAAATCATTCTTCTTCTTTTTCAGGAAACAATGTCAAACCATGTAAAGCAGTGACTACATTGCGTAGCGGACGTGAAATAGAAAAGCTAGAAATGCCTAGACATGAACAACCATCTGAGGAAAAAGAGGAAGTACAAGCACATGAAAAGTTGCAAGATGAGGAAAAGGTCTCAGACAAAGAGCCAGAACCATATATACCTCCAGCTCCATTTCCACATTGACTTGCTCCACCATCAAAAGATAAATATCAGGCAGAAATAAGAGACATCATCAAGCAGGTAAAAATTAATATCACATTACTTGATGCAATCAACCAAGTGACTGCATATGCTAAATTTTTGAAGGAGTTATGCACTATGAAACAGAGTCTAAATGTGAAAAAGAAATCATTCCTAACACAACAGGTAAGTGCAATGGTACAACATGACACTCCACCCAAATATAAGGATCCAGGTTCTCCTACTATTCCATGTATGTAGGAACCAAGAAATTTGGAGATGCTTTACTTGACTTGGGTTCTAGTGTTAACATTTTGCCTTACTCTGTTTACTTGCAGTTAGGATTGGGAGAGCTGAAAAAGACACATGTGGTTCTACGGTTGGCATACAGGTCGGTGAAAGTCCCACGGAGATGCGTGGAAATTGTGTTGGTCCAAGTGGACAAATTCTATTACCTAGTGAATTTTATCGTCCTTGACATACATGGGCCACAATCAGGTAACTGCACTCCAATTATATTGGGACGTCCATGCTTAGCAACTTGCAACGCTATAATAAATTGTAGGGATGGACAATTGAAGATAAGTTTTGGTAACATGAAACTTGAGCTTAACATTTTTAAATCATGTAAGTTACCAGCAAGTTTTGATAGAGTAAAAGAGGTATGTTTTATTGAGAATTTGATTGAAGATTATTTTGAAGTTAAGTATGAATGCTCATCTAAATTTATTGATTACAATTCAGATGATATTGATAGTCTTATTTTGTACAGGGCAAAAATGAAAGACCAAAGGATGCATGGGTGCCAAAGTTTGAAACATTGCCAGTAGAATTTCCACCACAACAACCTTCAGATATTGAGCATCCAAAGTTAGAGTTGAAGCCCTTGCCAGAGTATCTGAAATATGCTTTCCTTAGAAAAGAGGAAACTTTCCATATGGTAATATCCTCTAAACTTACACTTGAACAAGAACATGCTTTGCTTGATGTGCTTAGAGAACACAAAGGGGCCATTGGATTGTTTATTGCGGACATTACAGGTATAAATCCTTTAATTTGCACTCATCGTATTTATTTTGAGGATGGTGCCAAACCGACATGTGAATTGCAACATATGTGATGAAAATTCTTGAAATCTATTCACCACTGTACACATGTGCTTCACTTTCTTTCACCACTATTGTTAAATATTTCAGTCTTATTAAACATGTATGCTAGTACTCTTGGTAAATTTCTGTTGATATATCTTAATGGTGGGATTGATTGATAACTTAATGAATCTAGAAGTTATGAATTAGCAAATCGTATGTTGTCAATGGAACACACCAAGGTTCATGCATCACTAGTTCACAAAATAACTGGAGCATTGCTTTCTATCTCTTATTCATTGCTATTTACTTGCTTTGTGTGATTCTGGGTAGATAGATTACACTGTCTTTTGCAATGATTAGGATAACCCATTCTTGTGAAAGAATTAAGTAGAGAAAGCTATCTTGCTAAGTTATTTATGCGCACACAGAGAAACACAAAAGCAAAAACAAAATATAAAATAAAGAAACAAAAAAATGAAAAAGTATGTCACTAAATAAATAACTTGGTTGGCTCGGATAGTACGGTCTGGGGGTCCTTTTTGGCCTAATGGCTTATTATCGTCTGATTAGGGATTCATTGACTGAAAACCCATTTATTTGATGGAGCGATCCATGTTATAACTTTTTCCGTAGATGTTGCTTTATGCGCGTTACGCGGAACTAATAAAAAGAAAAAGAGAGAGAGAGAATAAGTGTGAATAATTAAAAAGGCAAGAGAATTTCCAAAGCTTAATGAAAGAGTGTGATTTCCTATAAATGAAGATTAACATGTGTATGTCTTAATACCATTCTATTCTTTATGCTTGCTTGGCATGATACATCTACGCTCCAGGTTAGAATTTCTGATTGAAAGGTGAGAACCATTGATTTTGTATATAATGCGCTATGAAGTAATGGATAGTGAAGTTAAGTCGATTTCATGACTATTTGAGAGATGCTAGTTCTTCATCTTTAAACACACGAGTACCATTATTTTATGAGCATGAAATCTTGACAGTAGTGTGTGGACAACTTCTTTTGTCGTTGTAGTATATTGGTGAGTGATTTGAGAGCTGATAAGGTGATCTAGTGTATATTTGATATCCTATTTTGCTCACTTTGCTAGAGACCAGCAAAACGCTAGTTGGGAGGTGTGATTCGGGGTAAATATTGCATATTTAACACCCCATTTAGCCCCATTTTGTGCATATATGGTACTCATTTGGTCTCTAATTATTTAGAACACATTTAATCATTAGAGCAATCACTTGATTTAAGCACAAAACAGCAATATATTGAGTATTTCTGCACTTTTTATATTTTTCATTACTAGATCTCGATCTCACGATTTCAACGAATATTTATTTGTATTTTTCTGAGATCTGTGCTAATTACTATAAATTTTTGAATACAGAATACAATTTAAATGGAGAAATACGCACGAAATACGGTCAAAATACGAATATACATTGGCCCATACGCGTATCAGATCATATGCAGGCCACGTGGCACTCTGTGCGTCGTCTAATCTCAATCCAACGGCCCAGACCGAGTGACGCAGAAAGGAGCGACGTGGCTCATTCCCAAGCGTTGATGCACGATCCAACGGTTCACAGCGTCCCGAAGCAGACTTGGAGATCGGGCGACGCAGCGCTTCATAGGCCGCACGATCATCATCCAACGGACTGGAATCATCCCGCTTCGTATTCGAACTGAGCGAATTATAAGGGCGACGTGGCTATGCGGAAGCCGTTCGATCAGTCATCCGACAACGGCAATTGCTTCAACTTGAAGCGAAGCAAAAAAACGAGCAGGCACGAGCGGACAGAATCTGAAATCCACGAGGATGCGTGGCAGCATCACGTTGAATCCCACATAAATCTGACGGCCAGAAATTGAGGCGGTCTGCGGGTTTTGGTTTTCTAGCGGGTTTCGAACCCGTTAAGCCTCTAAACCTGCAATGCCTCTATATAAGCGTATTTCTAGGGTTTTTGAGGTATTCTGGAGAATTCTGGGGTTTTTGAGACGGCTACTGAGCGGATTTTCTAAAGGAGGCTGCTGTAAAAATTCCAGAGGCTATTTTTATTCAATCTAAAGAAGTTTGGGTGATTATATTGGAGATTTGGTGACAGATCCTTGAACTTTTACCTCATATTTAGTACTTTTTCATTGTATTTTGATATTTGAACGATGTATCCATCTATGAAACTTGATTTTTCTTTCACCATGAGTGGCTAATCTCCTTGTGCTATGGTTGTGATGTAATTAGATGTATGTAATCGTAGATCTTCATGTCTTTAGCCTTAAAATCATGTTAAAATTGCTTGTAACGTTCATTTCTACATCGTATTTCTTGGGTATTATTCATTGTTCTTTATGGCTAGGCCCAGATAAGTCTAGTTAGTTTATGTTCTCTAATCAGGACATACCATTGTGCTTATCGTTTAATGAAATCAAAGTTGCAAGTAATGCAAATACAGCTATTTTAACTAGTTTTCATCGATTCATCTTCTGATGTCTTCATGCCTTGACCGGATGTAGCGTTGTGTGATATTAAAAGACATGATTATATTTCAGCGATTACAAACTCCTAATGAAGTCACAACCATTGCATATACATCTCATTGATAACCAAATTTTTGTGACACCGTACTTCTTTCTAAGAGTTACTCTTTTTTATACCAATCCTTAAAAATCATTTTCGCTTTCATAAGGTGGTTGCTTTCTCATCCATACTTCTCTTTGATAGTTGAATTTGTGTATTTCAGGTCGACTTGTGATGTGGATACGATTCTGGTCTCCCCAGGTGCTACTTGAACGATCTCCTACGCTTGGGAGTATTAGCTCACACTATTTTGAGAGAGGCAGTAGGCCGACTACGCGCCCTAGGGCTCGAGCCCTCGCAAGATGATCTGGGACGCGAAAATACATGTCTTTCTTCTCTCTAACCTATCGTTAAGTTTCGACTCACGTCGTCTTCAAACTTTCCTTGTAAGAAAAAGGCCCCAGATCAGGGTCGGCCTAATCACCATAAGTGAGCTGCCTTGCGGTAAGCAATGATCCGGGGCGGATTTCCAAGTTGCGCGTCCGAATGGTCTCCAAGGGCTTGGGACAAACTACGCACCTCGACCCTTCCCTATCAAAGATCCGGGGCAGGCCATATGCTGCGCCCCCGAAAGGCGCCAGGGGCATAGGACCACAGGGGGTGCAGGAAGGGCTCCGGCCCGAAACTCGCCCGTAGAAAGCCCTCCGGGGCAGGTCGTGGCCTGACTACCCTTAGCAGGTCGGGCCTTGCTATCCAAATCGGAGAAGAGAGCGAGCTACCTCGCAGCAAAGATCTGAGGCAGGCTTCCAAGCTGCGCCCCTAAAAGGTTGCCAAGGGCTAGGGGCAGGCTGTGTACCTCGACCCTTACTTGTCAGAAACCCAGGGTAGGCTCCGAAACTGCACCCCTGAAAGGGTGTCCTCTAATGAAGATTGTCATCGATGAAGGTCATCCTCCCCTGGCAGGTCGCCCATGGGTCCGGGGCAAGTTTTCGGACTACGCCCCCACCCAAACCAGGTTTTATTCTATCTCTGACCTATGTCGATATGTCCTGACTTACACACACTTCGAGTTTTCTCTTGTGTGAGAGAAACAATAGGTCAAGATCGGCCCGATCCTTAAGGCAAGCTGACTCGCTATCAACCACACCTCCAGGGCAGGTTTCTGAGTCATGCGCTTGAATTGTCTCCAAGGGCTGGGACGAACTACGCACCTCGACCCTTCCCTATCAAAGATCCAGGGCAGGCCACATGTTATGCCACCGAAAGGCACCATGGGCATAGGACCCCCAGGGGTGTAGGAAGGGCTCCGGCCAGAAACTCTCCCTCAGTAAGCCCTCCGGGCAGGTCTCAGCCTGACTACTTGTAGCTGGTCGGGCCTCGCTACCAAAACCGGAGAAGAGAGTGAGCTACCTCGCAGCAAAGATCTGGGGCAGGCTTTTGACTTCCGAGTTGCGGCCCCGAAAGGTTGCCAAGGTGCTTGGGGTAGGCTTCGTAACTCAGCCCTTCCCTATCAGAGATCCAGGGCAGGCTCTGAAACTGCGCCCCTGAAAGGGCGTCCTCTGTTGAAGATTGTCCTCGGTGAAGGTCATCCTCAACCGGTAGGTTGCCCATGAGTCCGAGGCATGTTTTCGGACCGTGCCCCCATCCAACCAGGTTTTATTCTATCTCCGACCTGTATCGTTACGTTTCGACTTACACACTCTTCGAGTTTTCTCTTGTGTGAGAGAAATCACAGGTCAAGATTGTGTCGACTATATGCCTCAGGTTTTATTCTATCTCGGACCTGTGTCGTTACGTTTTGACTTACGCACTCATCGAGTTTTCTCTGGTGTGCGAGAAATCACAGGTCGAGATTGGGTCGACTACGCGACCTAGGTCGAGATCGGGTCGACTATGTGCCCCAGGTCAAGATCGGCCCGATCCTTGGAGGCGAGCTGACTCGCCATAAACCACACCTACGGGGCAGGTTTCTGAGTCATGCGCCAGAAAGGTCTCCAAGGGCTGGGACGAACTACGCACCTTAAAGGTCCGGGGCATGCCACGTGCTGCACCCTCGAACGGAGCCAGTGGCATAGGATCCCCTGGGGTGTAGGAAGGGCTTCTGTCCAAAACTTGCCCTCAGGAAGCCCTCCGGGGTAGGTCGCAACCTGACTACCCGTAGCAGGTCGGGCATCGCTACACAAACTGGAGAAGAGAGCGAGCTACCTCATAGCAAAGATCTAGGGCAGGCTTCCAAGCTATGCCCCCAAAAGGTCGCCAAGGGCTTGGGGCAGGCGACCCTTCCCTATCAGAGACCCAGGGTAGGTTCCGAAACTGTGGCCCCGAAAAGGCGTCCTCTGGTGAACATTGTCCTCGGTGAAGGTCATCCTCCCCCGGTAGGTCACCCATGGGTCCGGGGCAGGTTTCCGAACTGCACCCCCACCCAAATAGGACTTCACTCTATCTCTGACATATGATGATGTTTCGACTTATGCACTTTTTATGTTTTAGAGATATTTGAAACCCTAGGCCAAGATTGGGATGATCACTAGGAGTGGGCTACGTCACCACGCTCATACTCCAGGGCAAGCATACGAGTTGCACCACCAATAGTTTGCCCAGGCTTACGAAGCTCGCTACCAAACAAAAGGTACGAAGAGATTATCTAAAAATTTCCTAACATGTCTACTCAACATTCAGTGTCTCCTCTGGACAAAGATCGTCTACACTAAATGTCGGGGGCAATTGTTACGCCCTAAAAGATGGCCTAGTTGATATAGGCCCACTCAAATAACCCATCAACAATCCTCATCAATGAGGACCAGTTTGCCAAGACTAAGAAGAGCTCACCTAGGCTCAGAGCAGTGCACCCTTACGGACCGCTAAGTTTGTCAACCAAGCCCAAGTCATGTCCTGCCAAATCAGTCGAGTCTCAGAGAAGCTCGCTCGAGTAGAGCGACAAGCTTACCGTCCGAATCAAAGAGAAGAACCCTTCGGCTGATCGCACACATTCTACGCTGGCTCACCCCAGAGTAGCTTGCCCCAAAGGCGGCTCGCCTACCTCTTCACCCCGAAGCAGTCTGCCCAAGAAGGGAGGCAACCCGACACAAATATCACTACCTGTCTCACTACAGACAAAGTTGGACAAAAGCACACCTAGCTACTTCGCTGCCTGATAGCCTCCTAAAAGCACACCTGATATTTACGACTCTGACAGCCTGATGCACTTGACACCTTCTGACACCATCTATGCGAAAAATATCTCTGATACTGCTCGCCACTTTATCGCTTCACCACACAAGTGCCAGCTGGGTTGATTTGACAGCTGACAGGATAGCATGCAACTGCCTCTCAGCCCTATAAATACCTTCTCTCCACCAACGAGGAGGAGGCTGGTTGGTTGGTTGTATTGGGGGATATGCCCTCAGATCATTTGTATTTGATGCAAATGAAAATTTAAGCTTAGATAGGGACTATTTTTCATTTGATGCAAACAGGATTAAATATGTCATAAATTGTTTCAGACCATATTTAATATAATAAATGCAAGGAAAAGTTCACGGGTAAGATGAAAATGTCCATGTCTAAACTCAGGTTCAAACGACATCCAAATTGGATGCCAAATGCCCAAGTTACGCACAAAACAGCTCAATGGGTCAGGTCAGTTAAGACCAGACCAGACTGACCCAGACCAGACCATCCGGGTCTGGCCTGGGTGCCTGGCCAGCTAGGGGCCTGCCCTGGGCCTGGGTGCCTAGGCGCCCTGGGCCCGAGCCCAGGCGACATGGGCACCTGGCCCAGGCGCCCAGAGCCAGGCACCCTGGGCTCGGGCCCATGCGCCCTGGGTGCCTGCCAAGCGCCAGGCTCCCAGTCAGCTCCTTTTTGAGAAGTGGGGCCCACCTGCTGGGCCCCACAGCTGGGTGCAGAACCCTAGGACAGTGAGCAGTTTCTTGACGGCTGATTTTGGACGAAAATCAAGCCTTGGGCTGATCTTTAGGCGATCAATTGGAGGGTCAAACGGACTCCGATTAACTTGCCGTTTGTTCTTATGCTTTCACCATTGAACACCCTTCGATTTGATAGGTTGTATCAATCATGAAGCTCAACGGTGAAGGAGTTAAAATTCATGGAAGTTTGCCCTTTGTGAAAGGCAAACTAACTTGATTTAATTAACTCAAATTTAATAGTCCCACATCAGTTGTGGAGAAAAGGGAAGAGATAGCCGCCTATATAAATAAGGGCATTCTCCCTTCCTCCAAACTTGTCCCAAGCTCAAGATCTGAGCGTCTCCCAAAAATGTTGGAGCACGCTCGGATCAAAGCTTAAATTAATTCCTCTTCTCCCTATATTTCTACCTTACTCCTGAAGGGCTCTAGCGAAGCCACAAAGGTGTTCGGATTCAGATTCGAAATCTTGGCAAAGGCTTTCACTCGCGTGAAACTTTCTTCGACGCGTGGTTGGCTTTACGACACGAGGATTGCTCGCCTCGGGATACAGAGCGGTTCGAGGAGCGGCTCGGCGTGGGACGTGGAGCGGCTCGAAAGACGGTGCGGTACATCTTGCCTGCCCCAGGGCAAGATTCCGGGTATGTGTTTTATAAGCATTAGTTTAATTTAATCGCAGTAGTTTAGATCCCTCTTGGGTGGTCACATCCACTCCAAGTTGGCAGAGATCCTGGCTAAGGGTCTTGTAACTTAGGGCTAAGTTAAAATGTTTACCTGCATGTTAATTAGATTAACCCGTTTATTTTCCGCTGCATATTTTTGCTTCCGTGTTCCATCCGACTTAGGACGGGCATGGATTTGTGCCCTAAGGGTCAACTAAAACCCTTCAGTGGTATCGGAGCCATGTCTGTATGCTGATCTAGGACTGCGATTAATTAATTGAAATGCTTTTCAAATTAATTTAATATGTTTTAAAGTTATGAGATAATTTTAAAATGTTTTTAGATGCCTTTTAAAATGTTTTAAAATTTATTTGATATTTTAAGATGATTTTGAAAGCCTAAAATTTTTATGTGATAATTATTTTAAGTAGTATGCAAATTTTGTGATCTTTTAAAACAAGTTTTTTATTTTTATGAGATAAATAAAATGTTTTAAAAAAATCATATTTTTAAATTTAAATGTTAAATTTAAGTATGCTTGCTATAATTGTTTATTTGATAAACATTATTCTATTTAATTGTTAAATAGTTGTACACTCTTTTATACTATAAAATTAGTGTAACTTTATGTTAATGGCTATTTTCACTTATTTGGTAACACAACACAAACTTCTTAGGTTAGTCATTATGAACTCGTTAAAATTTATGAGATAAATTCTAATGACATGCTATGATTTAATAAATTTATTGAAATCCTAATAACGATTAGGATAGCACGTGAACCTTATAGTTGATAAGGATTTAATAAAAGTTATTAAAAAAATCCTAAAATTTTGAATGTAAGGATTCAACTAGTTGATAGGATTAATTAGTTGTTAATAAAAGCATTTTAGTCTATGGCATGCAAATAAAAATGACAATCGTCATTCAATGGACCATGATCCAATCAATGTGCTTGGCTAAGTTTGTTGGATCACCCTAGCTAGTCTAAGGGATAAGTGATCTTGGCTTAGTCAATTCCCTGGCTGTGTTCCGCTGGACCATAATGACGCGAATAATGACTATATGACACCCTGAACTATATCTAAGTCAAATACGCTAATAATCTTCTTCAGGATTAGCTGTAGCCCTCCTTGTTTTAGGGGTTGGCAACTATAGGACCCGTGTTTCAGTTGTTGAGCTACACTCAAGCTGTGACATGGAAACCTTGTAGAAACCAACTCCTTAAATACATAAGATGAAATCTTGACTTGATCCAAACCGACGTGTCGTAAATACACCGAGCGCCGGAGGAAGTTTAGCCATAAATGTACTCTAAGACCTGACCCAAACTGATATGTCATGAATACACCGGATACCGGGGCAAGTCAGGCTAGATGCGAAAACAAGGGTCCGACTAGACTAGACATTGTGATTTGGATGAGCACACTCATGATCACAAATGGCTAGGGGTAAAAACCGAAAAGAGAGTCATAACTGATATGATCAATGAAGAGTCATCTTCCGATAACAGAGTCAAGCAATTTGTCGTGAATACACCGAGGTTGTTAGGCTCAAGGTGATTGGATCTCTTACCCATTTATTTACTTCGATTAAATCGTTCATTGTTAAGACTTAAAATGATCGTAAAAATAATGGAAGGATATAGATAGATAAAAGCCATTCTACCTTTATTTAATATTGAACATATGCTAAACTAGGGCAAGACTAAGTTTACTGATGGAATAAAATATAATATTTTAATGAAACAAGTTACCTAGTCAAATAGTTTGATTAATTGAATATCAAGTTAAATTCTAATTGATAGAATTAAACTATATTCTTGTTGACATTAAAATGACCTTCTAAAGAACAGACTTAAGAAATATGATTTCATTAAGTTCTAGGTCCAACAAATAAATTCACGCTACATGTCACTCGCCTCTATATGAGGCAGCTTGAACATATAGGATATTCAAAGTATGTTTGTCCCTACAACTTGTTGAGCTACACTCAAGGTTGTATGGAAAAACAATTTTGATTCGCAAAGTTCGAGAATTCGATCAAACTGTTTGAGTTGAATACAGATGCATGAACTGTGCAAGGCTATGTATCCCAACCGGATCTTGAGATAAGCAACTTGTTGAGCTACACTCAAGGTTGCAAAGTTCAGGTGTTTGGATACATGAGATGCTTGTATAGCTATTCATTTATGTTGGTCTATTTAATATCTAAATGTGATTTAGAAAAAGAAGAAGGCACTCCAGAAAGTCAATCGAGTTAAATAGTTTAATTTATCATTAGTAAAGGCATAAGTAAGAGGGAATGAAAATATGACATATTTTGATGTCACGATTTCATAATTATTGTTATATAAAAGGTTAACACATTTTGGCGAATGTTGTCACATTGCTCCTGAAGCAATGAGTAATATGTATAACGATAATATATATATTAAATGTTAATATATAAATACACAAGATAGTAGCAAACTTATATGGCAAAGTAGACTAGGCCGTTTCGAGAGACTAAGCTTTACAAGTCACAAAACGAGGGGTCTGACCTCTCGTATTATGAAGTCTACGGACACTTGTGAATCTTATCCTCTTAGATATAATGGCCGAAATCCATCTGTAAGACAGTGGGAGAATGAGTTGTCGAACTCAGTCTTGTACATACTGATGTACCCGAGTCTAGATAAACCAAAATAAGTTATTCTTATATTTTATTAAGACACGTGTTCTTGATGAAACACAAGTCTGAAAAAATAAAGAACGAAATGAGAAAAGTATTTAAACTGATTCGATTAGATCGAATGGTCAAATTCTTAGCTATATAAAATCTGGCGTAATTAAAAGAAAATATGATTTTCTCTCAGGTCAAGTCTGTTACCACATCCGTGTGTTAAAAGGTATGAATCACACTTAGTTAGACTTGGTGTGATGCATAGCAAGTGACTCTGAGTTAAGTTCTCCATCTGGGTTAAGTCCCAGATAGTAATGCCTAGATTTTGATAATGTTTTATGAGGACATTATCAATAAGATATTCATTAAATCGATCATTAGGAAGTTGTACAATTACTCGAATCTCATGAGACGAAGAGTCGAGTTAGACATCATGTTAGATATTTATTAAGTCATAATTGATGATAACTTAGTCAACTTGTAGGATGAAATTCGGAGTAGTAACGCCGATTTAGAACTTGATGCAATCAGAATAGGTCCGTGTGCGTAAATAAATTTTGGAATTCAGTTTACGTGCCCAAGGAAAATGTTTCCTCATTTTCTGCAAGTAAATCTTCAAGTTAGAAGATTATAGAAGAAAGGAAAATAGTGAAGTACAAGTATGTTGGTTGAGAACAGTTTTCATCCTAATTCCTATAAACGGATTATGTTGAAACCGTCTCGCCAGCAGATGTGTACGGATCTACCCGGACCGAACTCGATGTGAATGCTCATGATGACCAATGAAAACTGGAACATTCGATTATACGTTCATTTTTCTGAATATAATTTAGACGAACCAACTTATATGAATCACAAAGATGGTTTTCAAGGTGAGTGGGAGCGTATAAATTACATGCAAGGCATCAAAGGGATGGAACATATATTTTGACAAAGAAATCAAAAAGTTTGATACTTTATCACAAATAAATATGAGCCATTTGAAATGACCAGTAATAAATTTAAATGATTATCGTAAGGTACGATGAGCTGGATAAGTTCCAATGAAATAAAATATTATGGATTCCGACAGACCAAGAGAATTATTTGAATGAGATTTAAATGGTTGGTCCAACATGAACATAGAAACCCCTTAAGTCTATAGAGTAGACAGTTTAGCAGATCCACTCACGAAGGCTCTACCACATGAAGTCTAGAAAGACCTATGTGTAAAAACGGTATTAGATACCGAGATAAATGGGCCTAAGTGCAAGTGGGAGATGTAGAGAGATGTATGCCCTTGAGGTATACATCTCTGTGTTAACTATACAAACGTCTTGTTCGAAATAACAGTAAGCTGTTTGGTAATAATTTATCGAAGTTATATTATAATGTGGTAAACATTAGATATTAACTTAGGTAAAGTCCTAAGACTTTATGCAAGGTCAAACATGTATCGAGTGAGTATCTTGATCATGGAGAAATGCTTGACCGTAGCAAAAGTCTAAAAGGGTTCATGGTCGTAGATGTTTCGAGACAAGGATATTGAAACATCGGATAGACCATTGTGTCTTAGTCTTCACCATTTAGCGGTGACGATGATCTCATGATCGTTTAACTTAGCGAAGTCAAAGATGAGACGCAGGTGCTCATTAGAGAATGAGTTCACTGAACAATCCATAAGAGTTATCATATGGTTATATTGACCAAGCTATCAATAATTACTCTTAGTGATGATAGGCAAGTTGGTTTTTTGACTTGAGGTCATTTTACGAACTGTGCGTGAACGGTGCCACTTAGATCACTGACCTAGTGTCGGGGCTAGGTCTGTCGAAAGATTTTTGATTGGGTGTCACTTGAAGCGTACGAGGAGACTAATGACCAAGAGAGGATTCGTCTCTCCCGATCAATGGGAGTTAGTGTCGTAGAGTTAGTTCGGTCTTTAGTAAAATCTCTGATCAGAGTATGTTGGAAGAAGTCCAACATTATTTGACTAAAGATCGATAGAAACTAACCGGATTCAAGTTACTGGGGGTGACAGTTTAACCGTACCCTAGACTTGATCTACACGACATAGTTTAGACGAAGAGACTAAAACTACGAAACTCATCACAGACACAGTCAGGTTGGTCCCGACAATACTCATGTCGATGAGTCAACCACATAATTATGATTCTGAAATAGGGACATCAACTACTGCTAGTGGTCTCTGTTGTATAGGGCTTCGAGCCCAACCTGTATTAAGGATCAGGCTGTAGGGTCTCACACAGAGTGCACCCTTCGTCTAGTAATAGGTAGAAACGATTAGGGAGAATATGCATTTGATGCAAGGGATAAAATATTGCAAAAGATGTTTGCAATTATCTCCTGCATTCGGGATAAATGATCCTGAGTGCAAGTGGGAGATGTTGGGGGATATGCTCTCAGATCATTTGTATTTGATGCAAATGAAAATTTAAGCTTAGATAGGGACTATTTTGCATTCGATGCAAACCGGATTAAATATGTTTTAAATTGTTTAAGACCATATTTAATATAATAAATGCAAGGAAAAGTTCACGGGTAAGACGGGAATGTCCCGGTCTAAACTCAGGTTTGAACGACGTTCAAATTTGACGCCAAATGCCAAAGTTACGCACAAAACAGCTCAATGGGTCAGGTCAGTTTAGACTAGACTAGACTGACCTAGACCAGACCATCCGGGTCTAGCTTGGGTGCATGGCCAGCCAGGGGCCTGCCCTGGGCCTGGGCGCGCAGGGCACCAGGCGCCCTAGGCTTGGGCCTGCGCCCAGGCCTAGGCTCCTGCCCAGGCACCCAAGGCGGGCGCCTGAGCCCGGGCCTGCACCCTGGGCCGGATGCCCTGGGCGCCCAGCCCAGGCGCCCACCTGGCACCAGGCGCCAGGCGCTTGAGCGCCTGTGCCTTGGTCTGGGCCAGGCACCCAGTCAGCTCCTTTTTGAGCAGTGGGGCCCACCTGCTGGGCCCACAACTGGGTGCAGAATCCTAGGGCAGTGAGCAGGTTTTTGACGGCTGATTTTGGACGAAAATCAAGCCTTTGGATTATCTTTAGGCGATCAATTGGGGGCTCAAACGGACTCCGATTGACTCGCCGTTTTTTCCTATGCATTCACCGTTGAACACCCTTCGATTTGATAGGTTGTATCAACATGAAGCTCAACATGAGGGAGTTAAAATTCACGGAAGTTTGCCCTTTGTGAAAGGCAAACTAACTTGATTTAATTAACTCAAATTTAATTGTTCGACATCGGTTGTGGAGAAAAGGGGAGAGACTGCCGCCTATATAAATAGGGGCCTCCCCCTTCCTCCAAACTTGTCCCAAGCTCAAGATCTGAGCGTCTCCCAAAAATGTTGGAGCACGCTCGGATCAAAGCTTAAATTAATTCCTATTCTCCCTATATTTCTACTTTACTCCTGAAGGGCTCTAGCAAAGCCACAAAGGGGTTTGGTTTCAGATCCGAAATCTTGGCGAAGGCTTTCACTCGCGTGAAACTTTCTTCGGTGCATGGTTGGCTCGGCGACACGAGGATTGCTCGCCTCGGGATGTGGAGCGGTTCGAGGAGCGGTTTGAGGAGCAGCTCGGTGTCGGACGGGGAGCGGCTCGGAAGACGGTGCGGTACATCTTGCCTGCCATAGGGCAAGATTCAGAGTATGTGTTTTATAAGCATTAGTTTAATTTAATCGCAGTAGTTTAGATTCCTCTTGTGGTGGTCAGATCTACCCCGAGTTGGCAGAGATCCTGGCTAAGGGTCTTGTACCTTAGGGCTAAGTTAAAATGTTTAACTGCATGTTAATTAGATTAACCTGTTTATTTTCCGCTGCATATTTTTTCTTCCGTGTTCCGTCCGACTTAGGGCGGGCACAGATTTGTGCCCTAAGGGTCAACCAAAACCCTTAAGGTTGGTGAGTCAAAACCTATACCATATCTACTTACATTCAAAGACGAATATCCTCTACATATTCGTGCCTTCCACACCAGTTTGCCATGCCAGCACCGATCTGTCTTTAAGATCGCCATGCGTGTCCGACAATCTCCACATAAGTCACATACTGATGTAGGCATCGGAGGCGCTATGGGCAGACAGCCCGCCCAGCCTTTCTGACGAGTTGCTCACCTGCAGGAAGTTCGCCCCAGCTGCCAACGGACGTGTGACCTGCGACGACCTTTGTCATCTGGCGAGCAACCTTCATCACCCAGAGGGCGACCTACTCTGACTGACGGGCGACCTTGAGATCCTCATCTCCTAATCGTCCATAGATCATGATTAGCCTTGTCTTCCCCCCTAAACTTGTAACCATCGTGCCCTTGGTTCCACACTTCAATACAAATTTCATTTTGTGACTATGTGTGTGTGTGTGTGTGTGTATATACACACACCTATTGGCTAAAGTAGCCCTGAGCGCTTTGGTATGGCATATATGGAGGGAAAGAAACAACAGATTTTTTTCGAGCACTAGAAAGAGCAAAGCCCAATTAATTGAGGAAAATGCGGCAGATATCAGGATTGCTATGAGAGAGCAGGACTTGGAGGAGGAAGATGTGGCAGAGGCATTAACAAATTGGGGATTCCATGATAATGGTTGATCTCACGCATATTGTATTCTTTTCTGCTTTTTTGGAGGGTTTAAAAGAAATCGGGAGACTTTAGTGGAGAGTGACGACGCTTGTGCCCTATCCTCTCCCTATAGAATCTTGACTTCTTTATGAATCCTGCACTGTATTGTTTGTACAGATTTACTTTAATAAAGCGCAACATTTACCTTTCTATATGTATATATATATATATATATATATATATATATATATATATATATATATATATATATATATATATATATATATATATATATATATATATATATATGAGGAGGGATCAAATGACCCCCAAAAATAACCCCTAAAAATGACCCCCTATCAAAAATCATATGCCCCCCATTTTTTCGGAAGATCCGAACCGTTCATATTGATCTCCACCCTCAAATACCCGACCCACCAATTTTCAACCCGATCCCATGTGTTTTGCCCGTCCATCAACCATTCGCAAAAGTTTTATTCATGCGAAACCGTTAAATTTGGTTCGGATGGATGAACGAGCAAAACACATGGGATCGGGTTGAAAATTGGTGGGTCAAGTATTTAGAGGGTGGAGATCAAGATGAACGGTTCGGATCTTCCGGAAAAATGAGGGGCATATGATTTTTGATAGGGGGTCATTTTTGGGGGTTATTTTTGGGGGTCATTTGATCCCTCATATATATATATACTAGTCATAACCCGTGCCCGCGGGCACGGTGCATTCAAAATTTTTCCCCGCAAAATCTTTGTCCCAAAAAAATATTTCTACAGCCAAAATTTAAAAGAACAACAAAGTAGCGTAAAAAAATTTAGAGGTACGGCCGCCTTCGGCGAGAAACAATAAATTCGGCGCGGGCGCCTTCGGATCTCTGCTTGAGGGGTTAATTGAAACAGACGCCCAAAAATCTCAGCCCGCCTCTTTGATTGCACATGCCCTGTGTTTTTTGGGTTTCAATTTTTTTGGTCGGGTGTTTCGATGAGTGCGAAAACGGATGAAAATGAGAATGGTGGGTTTGAGTGTGCGTAATGTCTTGGGGCTTTGGTTTTTTGCTTGGGTGTGTGATTTTGAGTGTTTGGTTTTGGATGTGTTTTTGGGGGGTTGGGTGGAGTTTTCTGTTTTTTGGGTTTTGGGTTTAAGAAATTACCTGTGCACTTGGTGCACGGAGCAAAAATAACCCACATGAACACGGCAGTGATGCACGCACGAAACCGGGAAGGAGCGGAAAGCGTGGGTGTGCGTGTCGACAGCGTCGGTGGTAAAAAGGGACCAAACACGCAAATTCGCATGCAAAAAGGACCAAAATGCAAAAGGGGAAGAAGAGGTGTTTTTTGTGCAATTTAATGGAAGGGGTGAGAAAATGACAATGTTTTTGGGTGTATTTTTGGGTTCTTTTTTGGGTGAGTGGGTGTTTTTTTGGGTGTTCTTTTGGTGTTTTTTGGGTGTGGGGGTGTGAGGTGGAGGGGTTGTCCTATGTGGCGATGTGACATTGCCACATGGGACAAAGATTCAAAATCTACCCTCTTTTGTATAATAGATATAAGTTTAAATTATGTCTGTTAAAGCCATGTTATGAGTCTTGAAAATTCAAGTCATGACATTTTGAATGACTCTTGACTCTAGAGCAAGAATACACCAACTAAGCCCATTAATCAAATTATTCAGCAATCTTATTCTATATCTTGACATGTCGTATTTGGCTCTCTGGATTGGAATGTATAATGAATCAGAATGCATGAGCTAGACCAAGATTCAAAAGGGGTAGATTGAATTAGGTAGAATTGCTCTATATAATGGCAATGGAGGTATGTAATCATGCTCTATGCAATCACATGTTGCACCAGATAAGAAAAATTCTACTACTGTAAAAGGTATTTGCTATCATATGCTTAATATAATCAAAATATGTTAATCCTCAACATTAACAATCTAATTAACCAACACTGACTAATTTAATAAAATAATTAAATATGCCACAACAATAGAACCAGCAACTTCTTGAGTTCATAAACATAAAAACCAAAACAAAATTTTCTACACCAACCCTTTACAATGTTCAGTTCATTATATTTTCTAAACAATTAAATGTGCTCTTCCTCGGTCCAGGCAATTCCTTTACGATTTTCTTGCTCAGCCGTCGGTGCAATTCCAACTTTGACCTTCTTGATGCCATGGGTATCGACATCCCCCACCTCAACCTCCCAGTAGTTTGGCAATGCTTTGGTCCCAGTGAGTCGCCTTGTTCTGCTCCTTGCTCCAGATTCACTATAGTCATAAAGAAAAGCTGTATATTACATGTTGTCCATGTAGTTTACAACCCAATAAATCCATTAAAACCTAACAATAACTTTTCCAAGAAAATTTCTAGAAATTGCAAAACATAAACTCACCGAATTTAATCAATTCATTGGAATCCATGGGTTTCCTTCAAATTCAGGAACAGTTACATTCTTACTACCACTGGTACCTTGAAGGAATTTCATGACAAAAATAAGCAATTTAGTCAGTTAGTTAATTAGTTTGCTTGCTTGCTTGTGTTTGTTTTTCAAGCTCTCATATCCTATTAATAGTTAATCAATGTTCAAGTGAAAACTTGAATTTGCAAACCTGTGACACCCAACAAAAAATTATAGATATGAGCAGTGGGATTGTGCATATGTGCAAACATGCGATTGTGCATATGTGCAAACATGCGATTGTGCATATGTGCATGCAACCCATTTGAAATAATGTTCAGTGCATAGGGACATTGGTATTCCCCCAAAGGGTTCCACCAAAATTTTTCAAATTTCAATATCAAAGGAACATGATATCAATCGCATGTAGTTTACTCAATTATCTGTCAGAAAATAATGACACATCAACTTTGAACTTAAATATGAGACTAAGTTGGAAAGAACACATACCTAGATTCATCCGTCGGGATAAAAATGCAGTATCTCCGATCAGGGATTGGTTGAATTTCACGGGGCATTTTACACCCCTAGATCAGGACAAATTAGCATTGCTCTGGAATACATGGATGGAGTGTCACTTGCAGATTTTCTAGAGTGCAGAAATCTATACCAGATGCAGTTCTTTCACATATGGTCAGCAAGTTGTTAAAAGTAAGGATCGGTGCACTTCGATTCTCTCTTTTTAATCCTAAAATTGATATGATCTCAAGCTTTGCCCAGTTCTGTATTAGCCGAATAATGTTGAGAATCTTTCCAGGGTCAAAGCTATTTTCATGGAGCAAAACATTTAGTTCACAGAGATATAAAGCCAGCAAATTTGCTTATACATCTCAAAGTGGAGCCAAAGATTACTGACTTTGGTATTAGTGCGGATTTGGATAATTCGGTTGCCATGGTTTGTTAGCCTTTCAATATCTGGGACTAATTGCTACCATTTAGAAATATATGTCAGGGCAATGCGAAGAAGTACTTATTTTGTGGTTTTTTGCTAGTGTGCTACCTTTGTTGGCATGGTTACGTACATGTCACCTGAGCGAATTCGAAGTGATAACTATTATTATCCAAATGATATTTTGAGTCTTGGATTAGCTATATTCAAATGTGGTACTGGAAAATTTCCATATACAGCATTATCATCATTAAGAAGTCTCTCAAACACTACAACAAAGCAAGTGTTCAACAAAATTCTAGTGTTCAAAAAGCAAACAATAGATGGTGTGCAGTTTAGATTATTATTATTACAACATATCTCGACTGATTTCGTCCAAGCTACTGTTGCTTCTCATTCTCTGTGCTTTTCTTTTTGTTCATCGATTTCTTCTAAATGATTTCAAAATTTGAGATTAAAATTTTCTACACGAACTAAGAGAAGAAAGCAAAATTTGAATTCGAAGTGATAACTATTCATATCCAGCTGATATTTTGAGTCTTGGATTAGCTATATTCGAATGTGGTACTGGAAAATTTCCATATTCAACATTATCATCATTAAGAAGTCTCTCATACACTACAATAAAGCATGTGTTCAACAGAATTCTAGTGTTCAAAAAGCAAACGATGGATGGTGTGCAGTTTAGATTATTATTACAACATATCTTGACTGATTACTTCCAAGCTACTGTTTCTTCTCATTATCTGTGCTTTTCTTTTTGTTCATCGATTTCTTCTAAAGATATCAAAAGTTGAGATTAAAATTTTCTACATGAACTAAGAGAAGAAAGCAAAATTTGTTCAAAAGTTTATCCCAAAAGATTACCGCAGATCAAAGAACTTAAAAGAAATATACCGGTTGAGATTGAAGCATACATGAGATCAAATAATCGAAAGCAAATGAGACCGAGATGGAAACGAATCAAGATGGAAATGGATTTAATTCGAAAAATTATGTTGAGCTCGCAAAAAAATTACATGCTGAGATAAAAGCATACATAACTTACTCAGTTTTGGGGGAAAGAAAGGGAACAAAATGCATTTCTACATCCTTTTTCAAACTTTTTTGATAACTTGCACTTATGCGAAATGTATTCAGTTTTGATGGATGCAGGTTTGGAGATGGACAGTCATGTTGGGACTGCGAATGGTTATTGGTTTTCAATTGAACTGTGTATTTCACACACCATATGTAATTAATGCATGGGTGGATGAGATATATTTATGCAGATTTCACACACCATATGCATGGGTGGTAAAAAAATTTGGGTACCCCTTTGATTGATTAATGAACTGAATCTTAATAGATGGATGATCTCAATTTTGTCCTCTCCTCTAAGTCACTGGATTACAAAAACTAAAAAACAAAAATCGATATTTTTTTCAAATATAAAGAGAAATGAATTAAAAGAGAAAACACTAACCCCTTTGAACCTATGAATCTTTTGATGGATACCAATAATTTGCAATTGGATTTCATCGAAATTCACAGCTACCACAACGTAAGCTTGCTATACAAAAAAATTCTGTTTTTTTCAAAGAAACCAGTTTACAAAGGATAAAGCATAATTTCTAAGAGATTGATGAATCATAATAGATAGATGAATCTTTTGGTAATTTCTAAGATCAGAGGCATCCCAAAATTACTAAACAGAACAATAATTTGGGAATCATATAGCAATGAAAAGCTAGAGCATAAATATTGAACTTTATAATAAACTGGAGAATATTGAGGTTATCAGAATATATATCTCAATATACTAATCTATTCCAGCATAACTGAGAAAAAAAGATACATGTCCACTCACCATTGTGCTTATGGAAGTTGCCACAAATAAGTGCATAACACTGTGTTGGGTCTTTTGTACATATTGTGAAAATGCACATATTGTGAAAATTGTGAACCCTATTATAGAAGGATCAACTGGACCGATATGCTTTCCCGACATAGGTTCTCAAAATTAGTGCAACATATTGCAAGTAATTGCAGCAAAAGACTTTACAG
The DNA here is from genome assembly GCA_030789695.1 of Scilla litardierei. Taxonomy (NCBI): domain Eukaryota; kingdom Viridiplantae; phylum Streptophyta; class Magnoliopsida; order Asparagales; family Asparagaceae; genus Scilla; species Scilla litardierei. Next base: position 119,307,836 of record CM061142.1, read on the forward strand.
ATACAAATAAAGCCTGGTTGCAAGGTCTAAAACTATTCTTCGGATCGAAGAAATGATAGGCCGACCAGAAAATAGCATCTTGAAGAGACCTGAATCTAATACTCTCATTCTTCCTTCAGTTTAAGAGCTCATACAAAGAGCCAACTTCTTGCCTAACTTGTTGGTTTGGACCTCAACACCTACAAACATTTCTCAAACAAAAAACACTTATCTAGTGAACTCTAATAATAACTCCCAGGTTTCTGCAAGAATCAACCTCCAACATGGTGAGCGAACATTAGTAATCTTTAGACTCGAAATAGGATCAAATCGATATTCGGTATTTCAGATGGTACGGGCTGAGTGAGTTTGACGCTGAGTTGGAAAAGGATTCCAATTAGTAGTTCAAACCTTAATTACTTTAGTTACGACGGGATTCTTGTTCCCTGATCCTACAATGAGAGTTGGCAATGAATATTAACTTGATCAACTTATCTCAAACTCAATTTTGATTCCCGAATATTTCGGCAAAGAATAGTTTTGTATAATTAATTTCACAGAGTAAATAAAACTGCTACATATAATTAAGAGTTTGATTCTGAATCAATCTTGGCATACACAATCAAACTCATTATCTCAGTCGAAGTTAAACTACAGAAATATGTAAGGAACATGAATACTATACCAACTCAATAATATTAATGGACTCTCCCCTTCAACAACTATAAAGAGAACCCTGTATCAATATTGCTTCTTCTATTCTCTCTTGCTCCCCAAGAATCGAAAGGTGAGCTTGAAGACAAACCTGAGGGAAGATCGGCATGGCCTTCTCATTCTTTGTTGTGATGGTTGTGTTCATTGCGATCCTTGTCCAAATAATTACCCAACATATTGCAAGTAATTGCCGATTCTGAATCAATCTTGGCCTACATAATCAAACTCATTATCTCAGTCGAAGTTAAACTATAGAAATATGTAAGGAACATGAATTTTATACCAACTCAATAATATTAATGGACTTTCCCCTTCAATAACCATAAAAGAGAACCCAATATCAATATCGCTGCTTCTATTCTCTCTTGCTCCCCAAGAATCGAAAGGTGAGCTTGAAGACAAACCTGAGGAAGATCGGCATGGCCTTCTCATCCTTTGTTGTGAAGGTTGTGTTCATTGCGATCCTTGTCCAAATAATTGCACAACATATTGCAAGTAATTGCAGATTCTGAATCAATCGTGGCCTACAAAATCAAACTCATTATGTCAGTCGAAGTTAAACTACAGAAATATGTAAGGAACATGAATTATATACCAACTCAATAATATTAATGGACTCACCCCTTCAACAACTATAAAAGAGAACCCAATATCAATATTGCTGCTTCTATTCTCACTTGGTCCCTGGAAATTTGGGAAGAAGCTTTTTGACAGCAACAAATGATAGGTACAACCAACGTTAGTGGATATGCTTACCACAAATACAGGGGCCAATTTCCTGAAATTTTTTTGTTTATTTTTTCACTCAGGACAGACAAATCAATTAACTAAACAATTGCATCCTATGATATAGAAACAATCATGTCATTCACAACTCTTAAGAAATCAATAATTCTTTAACTTTGCATCCACATTCAGCTTTAATTAAGCATGTCATTACCCCCAAAAATGATAACTTTATTGCTACAATCATGACAAATCTCATAAAAAATTAACATAAATGATTAAAACAGAGTCTAAGAAACCAACCTCAGATCCCCTCGCATCCACCATAAGTACTTTCAATAACGCCACCAATCTTTTTTACCATTCAAATGTCCTAAACAAATAACACACTCAGTTCAAACCAAACGAAACACTGAACAAACAGATTAAACCATAAGAAATTATCCAAAGATTTCTTATTCTCAATAAATATTATATCTGAATGAGAAGGAATTAACCAAATTAGTTTGCTTTTCACTTTTAGAGCACCCAAGATCGCAGTTTTCCTTCTCGGACACGATCAATCATAACATAGTCCCATAATTCTCATAAATGCTGAATGAAAGAATAATTAAAATGAAGGAAGATAAAGTAACAATCCTAACAACAATGACACTTGAAAATCCAATTCAAGTATGTTATAAACCAAATGCAATTAAAAATGGCTCCAAATTGTATATCCAAATTTTTTTTAAACTATGTGGATATATGTGGATATTTGGAAACATGGTTTCCAGACATAGTTTCCAGTTGTATATCCAAATTTCCAGTTGCATACCAAATTTCCAGACATAGCTTATGGATAATTTCCAGACATAGCTTCCAAACAATATATCCAAATTTATTTCCACATATCCACATAATGCAAAAGTTGGTTTTAAACTATGGCTGGAAAAAAATTATTACGTATATACAACTGGAAGGGCTTTAAAATCAATTATATACATGTATGGAAAACGTGATAACAAATAAGAAGTAATTAGAAAGGCAAACTCAAGTGAGGGCCTTCAAATTGGCTTCGTGACTCCGTCCAGAGCATGTAAAATTTAAAAACACACGTCTTATAGATTTTGCAACCAGATGAACAATGCTAATCCAAAGAAGCACGTCAGAACCCTGAGTGACTCCAAGCTACCAAAATGGAACGACTATGGTTATGCTTGCAGATGAACTGTTGTTCACTATTACAAAAATATGTATCCAAGTTTTGACTTCGGCCAAACATTGAGCTAATTTAAAACGTGGGTTTCAGATTTTATGTTGTTCCTCTGTAGGATTGCAGCAACTATTCTTAAATGACGAAACAACCATCACATTCAATTATCACTCCAATAAAACCAATATCGAGCGGGCCACATATGCATGCTTTTTGTTTTGTGTGGGTGCAAAATCATCATAGAAATCAGCATATTATATATATCACTCTAAATATCTCTTGCTCAATATGTTCCAAAATAGTGAAGGGTCCAACATATAGATAGCAAGATAGCATGTGACCCATCAATTTTTAGTTGGGAGATGATGAAAAAATGCATACGATGTTTCAACTGCCATGTGCTTGCATTGCATGTGCAGAAAATGTGCAAACTGGCAGTGAATTTTCTCAATAGCAGCTCATCAATATTCATAGTGCCTCAATCCATTTCTCAATGCCTCATCAATTCCTCAATACCGCAATCAGGACATTTTCAATCATTATCCTGTCAAAAAAATTCTAAGTGAATTTTTTTGACTAAGCCTCAAGCCAAGTGAGAAAATTTCAACAGATCACTAAACTAACAAAATAGAAGCGGCATGTAAAGCAGTCATACTCATACACGAATTTCACAAGCCTGGAAGGAATATGGCCATGGCATACTCAAGTGTTCATTGAACTCTGATGGACCTACTTAAGCTTTATTGCTGACAAAAATCCAGTATATAAATATATGAATCATATGAATATGATTTGATCCGATGCTTATAAGTGTAATGCATATTTACATCATGATGTCACAATGTTTGCACTTCTTTGCATGCAGGTTTAGTTAAGCATGTCATCAACCCTAAAAAGATTTCCTTTTGTTTACTTCTGTTGCTTGGTTTCAAATAACTACCATGAACTTTCTTTTTACGATTAACATAGCGTGTAGAAATATGATCCTTCATATTATGGACATCGAACCTTAGCATTACAACAAACATGTGGTGTGCTACTGATGTGCGCTCTAAATTTGTATCATCCACACACCCAATTTATCGTGAGAACATGCAAAACAGAAGATGGAACCACCGACATACCTCGACGATTTATTTGAAACTGCATCCACATCCCAGTTTCATTTTTCTTCTTCTTCAGCAATTTCTTTTCCTCAAATTATCAAAAGAATTCAAAATTTAAAATAAGATAAGTCCAAACTGATTAGATAAGATTAAAAATTTATTGGGAAATGCTTGACAAATGCTTGCAAAAGATTAAAATTTTTTCTTCTAGACATTTCATCAAACACTTGACAAATGCTTGCAAATATAAAAAAATTAACCCATGTCACCAAATAGAATCAGAAACTTGAATGAAGTTGACAATTTCCTGTATCTCCCCTTTTCAATCGATCCCAGAAATTAGAATTTAATTTCATAAACATAGAGATTTAATATGACAGTTATCATTTAATTGCATAAACAAATTAACAAAATCCTGTCAATCCTGTCAATTGCAATTAGAATCTAATTTAATCTCTATGTTAGATTGACAGGATTCAATTGTTAATTAGAATTGTTAATTAGATTATTACAATTCAATTGTTAATTAGTTTATTACAATTCTAATTAGAATCTAATCCAATTAATCATGTCATTTGAATTGAATTGTTAATCCTGTCATAGAGATTTTGGAATTGTTAATATGCTAGATTCAAATTTAATCCTGTCAATTAACACTTCAATTGCAATTCTAAATCCAATTTATATGTGTAATTACTCATATGTTGTGAGTTATTCAGTTATTTTTGAATATGAAAAAAACAATGAGAAATTGATAAACAATGAAAAAAACAATGAAAAAAACATAGAGAATTGATAAACATAGAGAATTGGCATTCCTTATTTTTGATATCATTTTTGATAATCCAATGTTTAGAATTGATAAACATAGAGATTAGAATTGTTTTTTTGGTAGAGAATACATAATGCTAATCATCCAAGCTCATACAGAATTCAGTTTAACATAATGCAAACTCACCCAGCGTGGAGGTGGAGAGGAAGTGAAGCTCTCAAACTCAAACTCAGCAAACCGTGGAGAAGCTCAAAGCACTGCAATGGGGGGGGCTCTGCTCGATGGGCTTACTCTGTGTGAAGAAAGAAGAAGAGGAAGCTGGAGGTAGAAGAAGATGGCGTGGGTGATTATCAAAGCTGGAGGTAGAAGAAGCTAGAGGTAGAAGAAGCTAGAGGTAGAAGAAGCTGAGATTAGATGCTCACAAACTCAAAATCAAAAGCCCAAACCTTGCCCTCACAAAATTTGATCTGATATTGGCGTGGGTGATGTGATCAAAAAACCATTTCCCGCCCTAAAGTTCCCTCAAAATGTTGATGTGAAGAAGCAAACGAAAATTTTGAATTCAAATTTTTTTTAAAAAATGAGAGGAATGAGAAGCTGTGTGATAGGAGGTGATGTGATTTGAGGGAAATTAAAAAAAAATTCAACCCTTACACTATATACATACTATCATACCCTATTTAAAATTTTTTTCAAAATTCAATATCTCCTATCTCAATTTCTCATCATACCCTATATACATCTATCTATATAAACATCACACCAAATTACACATAAACAAAAACAAATTCTCTCATCCATTATCTCTTATCCATTTTCTCTTAACCAAAATCTCTTATACAACAATATACATATCCACATACAACAATACACATAACCAATATCTCTTATCCAATTTCTCTTATCCAAAAACCCATGATAACATCCCTGTTTTATAATATAGATATATATATATATATATATATATATATATATATATATATATATATATATATATATATATATATTGCAGAGTAAGTTAGATCTATATTGAAGGTATACAAAATGTACAATGAGGGCTGTGCATTAGAAGGTAGTCTATGAGACTAGGGGATAGGACACAAGCGTCGTCACCCTAGATCAGATATCCCACCAACCAAGCAAAGCGCTCGAGCCAAACAACAAACACAACCCAATACCCAACAAAATACAGGGCCCATGTATCCGTAAGACATATAGACCTATCCATGATCGAGGATATCCCAGTTAGCATAAGCAGCTTCCGCGTCAACCTCTACTTCATCAGTGTTACGGAGTATAATTTGGACATCAGATTCAATGTCATCAAAGAGAGCAAACTTGGACCTAGCCATATTTTGAAATACCCGTCTGTTTCGCTCACGCCAAAGATGCCAAACGAGTGATGCAAGAACTGTTTTCGCTAGCCTGTATAACATGCCATCCCTTCTGAATTTTTGCAAAAATTGCTTGCCTATTTCTTCCAGCGTAAGCACAGGTGGGCCGGAAATTCCTAGCTTCAAGAATGCACGCAAGAGAAGGTATTTGGAGTAGGGGCATTGGAAGAACACATGGTCAACGGTCTCAAGATGACCGGCTGTGCAAAGCTCGCAGTTGCTAGAAGGCAACACACACCATTTTTCAAGGCGGCTTTTAGTGGGAAGTTTGTTCTTGAAAGCTCTCAGCAGGGTTAAGGAGTACTTGGGAATGTAATTTTTGTACCAGATAATTTTAAAGTAAGGGAAGGGGTGTGATTTCTTACGCACGCATTCCCAAGCTTGGGAGAACTTGAAATCCTGACCAAGATTCCACAGCCATCCATCTTGGCCGGAAGTTATTGGGTGGCATTGGAGAAGGGGCTTCAGAGCTTGTATGTCATTGTGATCCATCCAATTTGTGCCGGTCCAATAATCAGCAACGCGCTTTCTACCCGCTCCTTCCGGGATATTATAAATGGTTTTGAGTGGACCACAGGGGAGCCAATGATCATGCCAAAATAGTGTATCTTTCCCATCGCCAACTTTTTCTCTTGATGATGCTTTGAGATAGATTTCTGCAGCTAAGTAGATGCTTCCATGTACCTGATTGAGTGGGTGTTCCCGTCGCGTCGTAGAATGATGACGATTTCTTATATTTCCCTCGCATGAACTCAGCCCATAGCCCTCTAGCATTAAGCAATCTCCAAGTAAGTTTAATGCCCGAAGCTAGATTAAGATCTGAGAGTAATCTGAGGCCCACACCGCCTTCCTCTTTAGGGCTACAAGAATCCACCCATAACCAGGCCTTAGAAGGCCCCCATATAAATTTCCTGCACATAGATGTTAGAGTGCGGAGAACAGTGCTCGGGAATTTATAAACCTGAATCCAGAAATTTATAATGCCATATATCACCGTTTTGACAAGCTCAATGCGGCCAGCGAGGGATAACAATGAAGAGGTCCATCCACTAAGTCTCTTCCTGCATTTGTCAATTAGCCTGGCGTACATCTGCGCCCTGGGGTATTTGGAAGATAATGGTAGGCCCAAGTAAGTGGTAATTGTGTGTGCGCGCCTCACCCCTAACAACTCAGCAAGACCTCCAGGGTTTTTGACTCCTTTGCTAAACATTGATGTGCTCTTGTCCCAATTGATTTCAAGCCCAGAGAAATTCCAAAAATCCTCCAAGACATTCTTAAGGCCCATAAAGGATTTAGGGTTGGCCCGACAGAACACCAAAAGATCATCAGCGAAGAGGAGATGAGATATAGTGCCTACACGCCGCATAGGTTGTATGCTCCCCTTAGCACAGGCCCGGGTCATAAGGAGGGAAAAGCACTCCATAATAATGACAAAAAGGTAGGGAGATAGGGGGTCACCTTGTCTAAGCCCTCTGTTACCACCAAAGAACCCAACTGGCGACCCATTGACCATAACAGAGAAAGTAGGCGTAGAGATGCACTCCTTAATCCAATTGATGAACCTCCCACCAAACCCCATCTGGTGAAGAATGAAGTACACAAATTCTCTGTTCACACTATCAAATGCCTTTCTAAGATCTAGCTTTAGGCATGCTCTGGACCCCATTGGGTTGCTAAAGTCCCTGATTTGCTCATGCGCCAGAAGAACACAATCTGAAATTAATCGCCCTTGGAGAAATGCAGATTGATTAGGCGAGATAAGATCGTGGATAAATCTCTGTAGTCTGTTGCACAAGATCTTGCTGATAATCTTGTATAGCACATTGCAACAGGCAATAGGCCTGTAATCCACCAAAGAAGAAGCATTAGCACCCTTAGGCACCAAGGTAAGGAATGTATGGTTTACCTGCCGAAGCAAAGAGCCAGATTTGAAGAAGGATTGCACCGCACGCACAACATCATTACCAATTAGATTCCAGTTGTGCTGAAAGAAATAGCCATTAAACCCATCAGGTCCTGGTGCTTTGGAGGCACCAATCTGAAAAACCGCAGCTCTAACCTCTTCTACCGCGACATTCCTTTCCAGCCATACCACAGTTTCATGTTTTATTTTCTTGCTGGGGATCAGTTTGGGAAATACGTTCCAGTAGTGATTCTGATTATATAGAGCTTTATAGAAAGTGGAAGCTTCAGCCTTGACATCATCAATGGTTTTACACTGAACTCCATGGACGTCCACCAGATGTTTTAGGTTGTTGCGGGAATGTCTAGACTTCATAGCATTGTAAAAGAAACTAGTGTTTCTATCTCCCAGCGCCAACCAATCCTGCCTACTCCTTTGGCGGAAACCCGCCTCTTCCATCTCCAACTGGGAAGCCAAATCATAAGATAAAGTACGTTCAGCCTTCTGAAGCTCCAAACTATATTGTAAGGCACTTTGGTTCCTGATATCATTCAGCTTGGAACAACACTGGCGAATAGGATTTGAAGCTCGCTGATCTCTGTCCCAATTTCTGAGACTAATTTTCGCACTCCTTAACTTTCTAACCAGACAGAACATGGGGGTTCCTCTAACATGCTCCTCCCATGAGGATTCCATCAAGGCATGATATCCTGGCAGTAGAACCCAATGGTTAAAAAATTTAAAAGGCTTGGGGTCGGAGTGTACCTGAGGATGCAGATTAATTTGCAAAAGGGAATGGTCACTTGTTTGAGGCTCCAAGTATTCAAAAGAAGAATCAGTGAGCTTTTCTAGCCAAGCATTATTACATAGGACACGATCCAGCTGTGCGGCAATGCGCCTAGAGCCCAAACGCTTATTGCACCAGCTAAACTTACAGCCAGTACTTTTAAGATTCTGCAGTCGGCAATCAGTAAGGCATTTATTGAAATCATACAGCTGGTTAGACTCCACCCTCCGTCCACCCACCTTATCTTTACTATTCAAAATGCAGTTAAAATCCCCACCAACGAGCCAAGCACCATTGCCAAGGGTTATAGAATCCTGTTTTAATAGGTCCCAAAGTATTCTTCTCGCAGAAGGAGAGTTGCTTCCATATACTGCAGAAAAAGCAAATTCCAACCCTCCCACATTTACACAGTGGACAGTGATATGTTGCATAGAGGTTGAGATGGCACTCAACTGCCAAACACACGGATTAAATCCAATGAGAATACGGCCTCCATCATGAGTCTGGAAATTATTAAGATTATCCCAATCCTTGGGGATGCATGATTTAGATGCAATAGAGTCAGTCTTTAACTTTGTCTCCAGCAGAACTATAATTGACGGGTCAATAATTCGTATCCTTTCACGTAGATTTCTACGCCGCACCACATTATTTAAACCTCTTGTATTCCAAATCAACATATATAATAATTGGAAAGAAGGCAAGATATAGCTTACTTCAACCTTGCGCTTCGCCGAACCGAAGTTTCCACCGTGCCTACCTTCCGCTGTTTTGCAGAATCTGCAGCACACAGCAACTCCTGGAGATCAGCCACCCATTCAGGATTATCATACACCGTTTCCTGTGACAGACAGTCCGACGGATTGCCAACTTCAATAGATTCATCAAAAGCAGGTGTAGCAGTAGGTGTTTCAACCTGAGGGGAGGCGCCGGACAGTGCAATAGGTTCATCAACTGCAGGTGGCCGAACATGTGGTGAGTCACCGGACATATCTTGAACAACCACGCTCTCATCTCCAGAATTATTGGCAGTAGGGGGTTTTATATAGGACATGAATTTCAGCGAGTTAATCAGACAACGCAACTTTCGCATCGCACAAGCTCCCAAAGGCCTACCCGCTTCAGGGCTTTGCAGTACCTGAGTCCCCGAATCCTGTGCAGGCGGGGTGTCGTCTAATACTCCAATGCCAGACGTCTGCCCTTGCTCTATAAAATGGACTCGGTTAGGGATGATCTCCTTCCCCTTACTCATTTGAGATTTGTGCCGCAGGGGACATTGCTCAGTGGGGTGACCAAAACAAATGCAATCGACACACCTGGGGGGTTCTGCTTCATATTTTGTATCAATCGTCAGAATAGTCCCATCGTCGAGTTCAGCCTCAACTCGCTTAGGCAACTCCCTCTTAGCATCCACCTCGACCAAGCATCTAGCGTACGTTATTCTCTCCACTTTGGCGGTGGCACGGTCCAAGCACAATGGGTTACCCACCACAGAAGCGAGAATATTTAGAACTTCCATGTTCCACATGTGCACAGGAACACCATGCAGCTGTACCCAGATTGGTACCGAAGTTAGAATATCCCGATCATGCAGAAGCGACGGGCTCCATAGCTTAAGCACTACCAACCTCCCATCAAATAGCCAGGGGCCCCCATGTAAAATTCTGTCACATTCCTCCCCAGAATCAAAGCGGAAGTAGAAGAACCTGTTCTCCTTACTATACACCTGAACACGATTCCTTGGCTTCCAGAGCCTCTCCATCCAAGCCTGCACTTGGCCAAACATGGGTGTATCACCAAGAACATAGCCAACCAATGTGGATTTCCAAACTTCTGACCCCTTCTCCAAGAGAGAGTTAGATACACGGGCAACAATTGATCCGTCAGTTCTGGTCTGAGGAGGAACAAATGTCATTCCAATGTCCTCTCCATAAGTTCTCTTGGATGAACATATGTCAGCCCAACTGCGCTTGGGTCCAAGCGAACGAACATGCTGCTGGGGCAAATTATCAAACACCTT